>DVQH01000502.1:0-22893 GCA_018231625.1 Papilio phestus
AGAGAGAGAGAGAGAGAGAGAGAGAAAGAGAAAGAGAAAGAGAGAGAGAGAGAAAAGATACCCGAGAGTGTACGTGAGAACGACTGTCTTAAAAGCGTATACGAGAATGTAGAAGAATAAATAATAAGAAGGAAGAGCTGAGTTCTCGCCTATGAGCAGGGCGAGAGAAGTGTGGCTTGCTCGAGTTTCAATGGCCCGATTCTCGGACTTCTTTGAACCCTGGGACCCAAAGTCTCATCCAATTATTCGTTCCTCAAAAGGATCCTTTTTGTAAAGTTTCAGTTTTTTGTGCCCGGGAAGAATCTTAGAATTTTTGTGAGGACGGACGGACAGAAACTTGAGATATTAATAGCAGGACTTTTGCAGCAAAGCTGCCTCTCGTCCTGCTAAAAACGGTATGGGTGAAAAATATGAATTGAGAAAGACGTCAGCGGAATTGAGTTAAATGCCACCCACTCATCTAAAGTGTTGAACTTGACTTATAGAGCATAGATGGGGAAAATTCTTCTGCTTTTGATCTGTCAGTGACATTGTACGTCACCCCATATACGCGATCACCCGATTTGTAGCGTGTTCTACAAGTCAGGTGCGGTACTGACACTGCATCCACACTGTCGTGTCAATCTGGTACTGAAGTAGAATAACTGGCATTGAACCAGACGACTACGCCATTGTGCTTCGTCATTACTTCCCCAAAACTATGATGATGATGCCAATGTCTACACACCGATTAGGTTTCGTTCATATCAATCATCAATGAGCAAAAACAAGTCTTGCTGTCAGAAAGTCAATCAATTCCCCCTTATAAATCACCTTATATTGAGACACAATGCTATTTTGGTCAAATCGCAACAAAGATATTGATGCCAATGATGTGTTTCGGATACTGATTGGACCGTCATCCCTGAAAAGGCCCATGTCCGAGAACACGAGTTTATGACATGTCACATGTGGCAACAAATATAAACAGCTTAATCTTATTAAACCTTAATTAGTAATTTTCCGTAATTACAAATTTTCGAAAGGTTAAAGACAAAAAGTGCTAAAATTTTAAACCCAACCCACAGCCGTTTTAAAAATAAATGTTTTGATAAAATTACAATATTTTTGTAAATTTTGGCTTTAAAGTTTGGATTAATTAATTTATACAATTTATAAATTGATAAGTCTATGATAAGAAGATATTAGACATTTAATTTTTCAAACCCAATAGAGATAACCAGTCAAAGTTTGACAATTAAGTTTTGTCTCTGCAAGGTGTTAATTGTTTCTTAACACAATTTAATTCAACACTAAAAGTTTAATATTATTAAAAACGTAACAATTAATTAACAGTTGTTTGAATGTTGGCCAGAAAAATAAGTGATTACGACGTAAGTTGGTTCGAATTGAATATAGCAACATGTTTTTTATTCACAAGAAAAGCAAGGCTAAAAAGAGCGCACAAAAGAGCAAGACACAGCTCAAGAGTAGCAAAACACAACTCAAGAGTAGCAAGTCACATCTGAAGACAACAAAATCGCATCTCAAGACAACCAAATCGCATCTCAACACTAGTAAATCGTTGCTTAAAAGTAAACGATCAACGAGTAAATTGCACAAAATACTCAACTCCAACTCGGCCAAGAAACTTTCACTTACAGGAAAGACTACTAGCAGCATCAAGAGCTCAGCTTCTGCACTTTCGGCTAAAAAGTCTCATATTCCTAAAACATTTGGTATTTTCTTTTATCTTGAATTGTTTTAATAATACAAATAATATTTTTTAGTACCTCATGGAAAGAGTTTATATCCAAAGGTAACTTATTTCGAGCTTTTACAATAAATTTTTGTTAATAAATTTTGTTAAGCATGCACTTAAAAGTATGAAAGGGTCGTCTAAATCAATTGGTGGTGGTAAGGGCAAGTCACATTTTGTCCCTAAATCGCACCGTAAGCAATTTTTGGATAAATTCATCTATATCGAATTAATATCACTTTTGTGTTTCACAGTTGGCAGTAAAAGTACTAAGTCATTTACCAAAAGTAAAAGTGCGTCTAAGTTTGGCACCAAATCGTTGAGCATGAAGAAGAGCATGTCTAAGTCATTGATAAAAAGTGCTTCTAAACTTGGTTCAAAAAGTGGTTTGAAAAGCTTGTCGAAAGTGGATTCAAAACGAAGCCTGTCGCAAATGAGTTCAGCTAGTGGCGCTGGTAGCAGCACTAGTTCTAGCGCCAGTACTCTCAACTCGTCATCAGCAAATTCTTCAGCTAGTTCGACCAGTGCCAGTTCTTTTGGTGGAAGTTCAGCGGCATCCAGCATGAGCACAACCAATTCCAAGTCACTGAGAAAAAGCTCGGTAGCATCAAGCCTGAGCTCAATAAAATCAAAGTCTATGAAAATGAAAAAGAAATCAAGTATCGGTTCCCTAAAAAAAGGTTCGACTGAATCAAATTCCAGTTTATCTAAAAGAACCAAGAGTGGAACTTTGACAGGAGTAACACTAAGTAAGAGTGCTAAGCCAACTTTACATAAAAGTGGTGAGTTCTTGTTTTTATTCGATCCCTATGATACTCAACTTGTAGAATAGGTACGGGTGAAGACGAGTGGGAGTACGTGTATGTATGGAAGATAGAAGGCGAACTCGACAACCAGCACGTTGTCTTAGAGAGTCCTCAAGAAATGGCCAATCGATTTGGTCTCAACCAAGCTTCAAGCAACGCTGAAAGTAGTACCCCAGCCACAGTTACCCATGCTGTAGCTTTCTCAGCACCGCCCACTCAAACCCAAACAAGTTACAGTACTACTGCTGTTTCGCCTGCGATTCAGAGTTCTGCAATGCAACAGCAATCACAACACCTGGCTCAACCTATCTCTTCCCAGGCAAGCAAAGGCTCTTTTAGTGTAGCCCAATCGAGCTTATTATCTTCACAAGCAAGTCAGGGTTCATCGAGTATAGCCCAACCAGGTTCATTTTCTTCACAAGCCAGTAAAGGCTCATCGAGTGTGGCCCAACCAAGCTTATTATCCTCACAAGCGAGTCAGGGATCATCTAGTGTAGCTCAACCGAGCTCATTCTCTTCCCAGGCAAGCAAAGGCTCATCGAGTGTAGCCCAACCGGGTTTATTCTCTTCACAAACCAGTAAAGGTTCATCGAGTGTAGCTCAATCAAGCTTATTATCCTCACAAGCAAGTCAGGGATCATCTAGTGTGGTTCAGCCTAGCTCATTCTCTTCTCAGGCAAGTCAAGGTTCCTCGAGTGTAGCTCAACCGGGTTCATTCTCTTCTCAAACCAGTAAAGACTCATCGAGTATGGCACAATCGAGCTTATCATGCTCACAAGCAAGTCAGGGTTTATCAAGTGTAGCTCAACCAAGCTCATTAGCGGTGGCGCTACCAGCTTCCTCATTTGCTTCACAAGCTACTCAAAGCTCAATGGCCGTATCTCAACCAAGCTCATCCGTTGTTTCGAAACCAGCCGAAAGTACATCGATGGCGTCACAATCATACAGCAAAAGTTTGTCAGTTTCGCAATCTATTCAGAATTCTGGAATTGGAGCCCCACAGACTATTCCAAGCTCTTCAATTGCTGAAGTTAAGCCTAGCTCATGTGCTTCTCAAGCCATCTCATCTGGAATACCTCAAACAGTGACCCTCCAGTCGAATGTAAATCCAGCGGTTGAGTCACACATGGTGCAAACCACCACTACACAAACCGTTCCAGGGATGGCACAAGGAATAGCTCCGTTTCTTATGCAATCAGTTCAAGCTTCAACCGAAACAGATGCCAATATGAATACCACTGGCATTATTCTTGCAGTGCCAATGGCGTTGACAACCGAACAAATGATTCCCGCCATAACCGTGCAACAAGCCGATCAAATAGTACCAGCCATAACCGTGCAACAAGCCGAACAAATAATTCCTGCCATAACTGTCCAGCAAGCTGATCCAGTCAGCAACCAGTCTAATTCCACAGCTAATTGACAAAACGAACTATACTTCAACATGTCATACAATCGCATTAATTAGATATTAAGCTTACAAATGCAATTGTCTAGGTGATATAAATAAAACGTAATTTGCACAAATTTGGTTTGAGTTTAGTGACATGTCAAATCAACCACCGCCACCACCTCCCCCTCCGCCTCCACCCCCACCATATAAATGGAATGGAAAACCTTTTGGATCGCAATCCAAGTCAAAAACTGGCCAAGCGGGATCAAAGATTCCATCAACTCTCGAGGAACTTATTTCCCACAAATCAAACGGTAAACTTTCAAAGCAAAACAGAACGCGATTATATAGATATGAATTTCAGAAGCTGCCCAAAATATGTATCTTAAATGGTTGCATGAAATTGCGGACAAAGAAAAATACGACAATTCTGGTCGTATTGAATCAAAAGATACAAGCAAGTCCCGAGATAATAAAACCAAGAAAAAGAAACTGAGTCGCTTAGGAAAGTTTATAAAGAAAAAAGTTACCAGTGCAGTCGATTCGTGGAAGGAAAAGTTGGAAAAGATGGAGAATCGGTTGAAGAGTTCATTAAACCGAAAATCTAGCAAAATGGCAGATCAAGACAAAGGCCCAACTCTCTCTCGACAAGCAGCATCATCTTGCCCTGTGCCTCTTCCGCCACCACCTCCCTCACCTCTCTCACCTCCCTCACCTCCTCCACCTCCGCCATCCTCTCCCCCACCTGGACTATTTCAACCTCCTTTCTCGGCATCTCAGCCTTATTCACCTCAACGTTCGACAATTCAAAATTCAACACCTCAGCGAGCTCCAAACCTGTCTTTACAGGATGAGCTCAGAATTGTTCTAGAAGCCAAAAAAGCAGCAGGAAAAAGTGGAATTCCGCAGACACAAATCAACCAGGTTAGACCAAGAAGAGCACAAACAACACCTCCAGACTTAATGGATGAGCTCGCAGCGACACTACATTCTCGGCGAAGACGATTTGGTAGTGATGAAGAAGTCAACTCATCCACCCCTCAAACATCATTGGCAACGACAACATACACTCAACCAAATCAAGCAACTCCTGTTAGCACCTTTCAAGAAGAGATTTTAAAAGCCCAAGCTCGACTCAAGAAACGAACGGACACTAATGTACTAGACCAGAAGCACAGTAAGCAACCTATCATAGAGAGAAATCACTCGCCTCTCTCTCGAATGATAGGCACCATTCCTATGATCAATCAACCCAAAGAGAGAGACGAGCTTGATACATGGGAAACATCATCCTCTGTCGACATGCCTTCAACTCAACTACCACAAACTTATACTATTCCAAATCAACCACCACAGGCTTATACGGGCCCAAATCAGCTACAAGCAACTTTTGCTGTTCCAAATCAACCACAAGCGTCTTTTGCTGTTCTAAATCAGCCACCGCTGACTTTTGCTGTTCCAAATCAGCCACAAGCTATTTTTGCGGTTCCCAATCAGCCATTACTGACTTTTGGTGTTCCAAATCAGCCACAAGCGATTTTTGCTCTTCAAAATCAACCACAAGCAACTTTTGTAGTTCCAAATCAGCCACAAGCAACTTTTGCTGATCCAAATCAGCCACCACTGTCCAACTCACAAACACCGTTAGAAGCAGTGCACCTGGCCCAACCTCAAAGTCAGCCAATTCCTATAGTTTCCAATAGACAGCCAAATCAAGCTGGCCAATGCCTAGAGGACGAAATAAGGCAAAAATTCTCTATGGCCAATCGAGGCTTAAAACCAACTTCACCTAGAGAAAAACCTCCTCTTCCACCCAAGCCGCAATCCCTGATCCAGAGAAGAGATCAAACAAACGAAAAGGTAAACTAGAACTTTAAACAAACAAAACAATGATTGATTTATTTTTTGAAGAATACTTCGGTGTCATCACCACCTAAACTAGCTCAGTCGCCAAAGCAATTTCCCGAGTCGATCGACGATTACGAGTCCATTGAGTCTACTCCATCGGAAAGTTCGAAATTCCAAGAAATAGACAATACTCCTTCTATGAATGTTCAAAAGAGACGTTCGAGAGGTAAGATTCGTAAGAAAAGACAGCCCAAACGTAGCTGGACCGAAGCAAGAAGAGCAACCAATCAAAAGTAATAACCTTGAGCTTGAACTTCACTATTATAACATTTGTAAGAATGAACAATGAAGTGAAGTGAATGAGAATTTTTGTCAGGGAAGATATCACCAGAAAGTCCAGACAGGCGTTTGAACTCTTTCATTTTTAAAATAATAAAACTTGTTTAAGTAATATAATAAATTATTACACATAAAATATTATTAAAATTAATAAAATCATGTTCTAAGAATTATAATAAATTAAAATAACAAACTAGATGGATGGAAGAAAACTTGAATGAAAAAGATTGACGAGACATATGATCACAAGTGATTCAATTGCATTGGCGGCTGCGGGTGACAACTACTTTACAATATATATCAATTATAAAAAATAGAATATAATCAAATTAACAACAATGATAGAGATTCTTTGGTTATGATAAACTAATTCAGAATTTTTAAAAATAAAAGAAATCCATACAAAAAGGCTGATCACGGTATCGATTAAATTCGATCAAGTGTTGTCGTCACTATGCATTGATAGAGGTGACACCATTAGTCTTCACAAGTGGCTTGGTTGGCAAAAAGCCGAAAGTCTGCCATACAGGTGATGCCACGTAGATGACATATCGCCGCCACAAAGACAAATATGTGGAACAGTTGGTGAGAGTGGAACTGTAATTTGTCTTTTAGTCTAGACTTAAACAAATTACCAAAATATACTTACATAGAAATCAAACTTTCCTGGGTAGAAACGTTCCGGAATGCGAAGAGCATAGATAATGACACCCATAATGTAGAATGTTGCCATGAGAAAAAGAAAGTAAATCGAGCTTTGAAATGATGCCTGAAGGGAGCCTTTGAGATGCGATAGGTCTTCGTCAGACATGTACCAGTGAATGGCAGGAATAAAACTTGAAAAGGCATATGCAGTAAAAACCGATGCCCGCACGGCTCGATAGTGAACATCGGAGAACTTGTCCCAGAATGAGACTATTAAAGAGGCGGCACACAGTACCACTGTGAGGCATGTGTAGAAGACTTGTGTGTAAAAGGAACAATAAAAGCCATAGTAAAGACAAGGCACGATCGATCCAGCAATCAAAAGAGAGATACCACAGTAATCAAGCCTGTCGAGAAGAAGATACAACTTAATATTCAAATGCTAAATTGTAGTCAATCTTACTTGGTGAAAAACATGCAGACTCGGTGTGAGTGGCAAGAGAGTGTGTGATAGCAGGTGGAGAAGCCTAGGCACATAATTGCAGTAGCTAAGAAGATGCCCAACATCATTTGGTCCACCAATGGCACCGAGGCATATTGAGTACAAACAAAGAGATAAACCGCGAGAAAGACAAATACGATACAGCCAACGCCATGGGTCCAAATGTTAAGTGTTTCCGTGTGTAAACGAAAGATTGACCAGAAGCACGCGGTAAACGAAGCTAATTCAGGACGATGGCCAGAATGAAGGTAATCATTGTCCTGCAACCACTGCGGAAGTGCATTAAAGTGGCAAACCTAAAGCACAAAACGCCATTAGCGATGAGTCTAACCACAGTAATTATCTTACATTCCATGCATTGTGAATCATGTGACGCATGGTCTGTACGTCCATATTAGCGAGTGTCTTGTTGACATCGAGCACCTTCATGATTGTGTTGCTGGGCACTTGTCGGTGACGAATCGAGGGCACCAGGTTGGCGTTATCATCGGTCACCATCGTCAGCTCTTGAATCTCCGAGCCAGAAGAACTTGCTGATGAGTTTGGAGGCATTTTGAGAACTTTCACAACAACTCGAATGACCAAGTTAAACTTTTGCAGACTTTTCTATAAAAATATTTAATAAAATTACTGTTAGCTAAATCAATTATTTGGCTGCTCAATCAAACGTTTCATTGGCTAACCTACTGTGCTCAAATGATTCAGAGCACATCGAGAAGTGATAAAATGAAACAAGTGAAAATCACTAGTGACACAATTGAAGATGACAGTGTGAGAGCGTAAGCTTTTAAAAAAATTTCCCTCGTGAGAGTGAAGCGAATGGCGAATCGCCAGTTGCGCCTCTATACAGCTGCACTATCACTGCCAAAGCAACGTAGCCGAAACCGGCAAATCTCAGAGAAGGATGCAAGTTGACTGTGTTTTCATCACAAGCAACTAAATTTAGGGACAAGAGGTACTACCAGATGAGCACTGGTGACGATGTCTTGGCTGCCAGAGACCCAGTCTGGCCTTGATGCTTTCTACTGAGCTGACAAGCTATTGAAGTGTATAGATACTACAATGGCAGGATTTTGGCATAACGATAAACAACAACACAGTTAGAGAGTAAATACGAGCTTAGAGGGCAAGAAGGGAAAGTAATCTAGCGAATGTGTTGAGATAAATGCAAAGAGGTCAGCAAGCGAGTGAACCGCGATGCGACTAGCTCGCACAGCTGCCACTTTGTGAGTGAATAGTGAGAGACCACTGATCTCGAGTTTGCTTCTGCAACCCGTCCCCCACCATTAGTCAAAACGGGTTTTACTAGTCAAGAATACATTCACGGTCTGCCTCTCTACAACATGCTCGCGGCTATCGAAAGGAAGGAGGAAGTTTGAGCAAAGAGTCTGATCGACAATCCTCCCGTCCCAAACGATCAGATCCAAACAAGCGAGACGTGAGAGAAATGAAAGTAATAGCATCACCTTGTCCGCGACACGCTGACCTCGAACTTATGGGATCCTAATCTTTGAGAAAACCAAGAGCTAAGTCAAGGTCGGAGTAATAAATCGAGTAGGATAGCCTCACACCACGCTGCCAGGAAGGATATCACGCGCGGTGATTGCCTGGAATGTCTCATGTGATACACCACGCGCCACCCGCACAACGCGATTCCTGCTTCATCAACATAACAACAGTTATCTAACTCTAATACTTACTAACAATATTTCAATGAATGCTTGATGAGTCAAATATGACCGTTCATAACCTTTAACATTCACTCATCGATTTAATCAAATCTAACGAAATGTCAAAGAGTCAATAACCTCAATTGAAAATAAGACAAGTATACTCTTCAAAAGGTATCAAATCCAATAATTTAAAAATATAGTTAAAACACAGTTAAATGAACAACAACCAAATGACTAGAAAAGAGATTAATATATAAAGTATATATATATATATAAATAATCGGATGGTGTCCGTTGATGGCAATGTGACGTAATTGTTTAGCCATTTGTATAACTTCCCCAAACTGGCAGACGTCACCACACACAACGCATTTCTAGCCTGCAGGCAACTTGTTCAATCTCAGTGTCTTTACAGACAACACATTGAACGAAGACGACCTCGAACTAGACACTTCGCGTACAGCATCCACACCAACAGGTAACGACCAATACACTTGACGTCACTATCATTGTAAACAATGTATTCACTCACCGCAAACAATCAACAGATGGGCTAAATTTCCCCTTTTTACAGATCAAGCATTCACCTGACTAATCAATCAACTTGAAAATTCAATGTATATAAAAGTTATAAAACATCTTAAATAATAAATAAAATCCGTCAATTTTAAAATAGCGTTAATAAATAAGCCGGTTATTCTGAATGAAAGACAAAATGCAGTTATCAGAAAAAATTGTACCCAATAAAGTTCGTTTTTTGTTTATGTTATAAGCATTTTATATTATCTAAAAAAAGATAAGTATATTTTCCATCAATTTTCACAGTTTTTCATCCATGAAAGTGACGAATTACCAAATATTGATAAAAATATGATATAGTTATCTTAGAGGGCTATTCTACTATGAGACTATTTCTGCGACTAATAATTGGTTGAGAAAATACTGTATATCAAATTGAAAATATTATGGTTATTCTAATTTTTATATTAATATAATTATTTTAAAAATTCCCAATTGTCTATTTAGAAACAACAAAATAGTTTAAGTTTTACTTGTATCATTTATCTACAAAAGCATTGTAAGCCGTTTAGCTGTGACAATGCCACGTGATAAATCGAACACTGTCTACTATGTTATGTATTGTCGAAGAGTAAAACTTGAAGAAATACTGTATGTATTAGAACAGGATAGTACAAGATAGCACAAAACTCGAACTTGTGGCCATCTAGTGAGAAGACTGTGAGAAATGCACACTCAAGACAATGTGGGATGTAATCGCGACAAGAATCGGTATCTCACACCTGGTTAGTTATACACATGTCGAGTTAGAACGTGTAAACGATGTACGCCACGAGTAATCACAAGAAAACGAGTGTCATCCCAATGCACGCAACAATTTGCTAACTTGGCATTTCGGGAAAACAAGGACATTTATATATATTTTTAGTTTGTAAACAAACAAAAAATTTTGATGTTACCGTAAAAAATTATACTTACCAAAGGTAAAATAACAATTGTTGAAAAATATAATAGTACTATAATTATACTTGAGAATAGAATATCATCTCATCATAAAAATATATGGTGTATCACGAAGATGTAAGTCGAGGTAAAAAATGAATGAAGATTTGAAGAGAGTGGGATCACAAGAGAGAAGGACTCGGCGTGAAATGAGATAGTGAAAGCCGGTGCGGGTGAGATAGTGTGGTAGACACGATCACATGCTTCAACCTAATCACTATCACTAATCATTAGTAATCACTCACTGCTCACCCATCACACACACACTGTGACACTAGTAGTGCCATCACTTTGCGCCGATGCAAGTCTCTGCCAGTCATTCCATTTATACACCAGTGTAACTGATTCTTGCCGAGGACAACACGTCCTATTTGAAGAGAGATTTTTTCATCATCTGTATATATATTTTATTTTTATTACTTAGCTCGTGTATGTATGTTTAATAAAATAATTATTACACATCATTTTTATTAACACTCAGTTAGGTTGTATTTGTTTTTTTCGGGCTGGAGATTTCTTGGTTTTTTCGACTCAAATCATTGCGCATGCGTACTGATTTCTGCACTCGAGTGCTTTACTCATGCAAGCATGCAGACGAGTGTTCCGGTAGTACCGCAGAAAGCACTGAAGTGTGTTACGCCGAATCAAACAGCTCCCAGAAATCATTTTTTATAACTTTTAAACCTCATTTGTTTTTTAGCTCCATTAATCAAATTGTAATAATAATAGAAAAATAAAAAAGGATTAAAACAAAATAAAAATCGGTCATTTTGTCATTGGTATGGCAAATAATTGTCAAAAGTAATAATTATTTACAAATGAAAATATTATGAATTATAATTGCCCTAGAATCGTAATTTCTAACATATACATTTTTAAAAATAATGTTTTATATAATTTTTTATAAATAATGTAAAAATAAAGATCAAGTACAATTTTATACTAGTGTTTTCGTTACAATGTAATAATTACATAATCAACTTTTCGCTGTTAAAGTTTTCATTGTAACTAATTTATAATTTTAAAAAATTAAATGTCAAGCATAAAAATACAATTTTAAACATTTTATATTATTATTCTTATGAAGTGTACCTGTTTGTATTAAAAATAATAATATATATATATAAATGTAAGTCGGAAAGAAATACATTGTAAACTAATGATCGGATAAAGTTTGAAAAAGGTGTGGCTTAGGCAATGTGAGTGTGTGTAGAAAAAACGAATAGATCTACCTTTTTCTCACTAGTAAGTACTTAGACTGAATCCAACTGCAGACGCCAGCACATTTGGTTTGTCTATTTGGACACCACCGAAGCCGAGAGGAGTGAGAATAGTGAGGCGCATGCGCGTATCTCACCGGCAGTGCTTGTGCAGAGCAGTGGTGCAGCGTGTGCCTCTCCACTCAAGTTCCTTTTCCTCTGGCGCGTCGTGTGCACACCACGCTCTCACCTCGCCAGCATGGTACGTCCACTTTTGCACTCCAATTTGTTCACTTTGGCCTTGCATACCTTCTGGAAACACACCCAATTTACCTCTAACACTTGCCTATACTTATCTCTTTTAGTCTCATCGTAAATTTTCTGCTCCTCGCCATGGCTCGATGGCTTTTACCCCGAAGAAGCGCAGCAAGCGTCATCGTGGTAAGGTTAAGGCTTTCCCGAAAGATGATCCTTCGAAGCCGATCCACTTGACCGCTTTCGTTGGGTATAAGGCTGGCATGACCCATATCGTTCGCGAGGTAGACAAGCCAGGTTCCAAAGTGAACAAGAAGGAGGTGGTCGAAGCAGTCACTATTCTCGAGACTCCTCCGATGGTAATCGTTGGCGTGGTTGGCTACATCGAAACACCCAAGGGACTGCGCCCTTTCAAGACTGTTTGGGCTGAACATCTTAGCGAGGAATGCAGGCGTCGATTCTACAAGAACTGGTAATTAAATTAATTTCTGTTTTTACGATTTAAGTTTGATTTGGACTGCTTCGACGGGCTCCTCTGTGAACTACTTTCACATGAGCACCAAATTTTACTTAAACGAATGTGCTTCCGCTCACAATTTTTTTGTGATGAGGCTATTCCAAAAATGTTATTTGAAATTTGTATCTATTGTGAACTAGGTATAAGTCGAAGAAGAAGGCTTTCACTAAGGCAGCCAAGAAGTGGGCTGATCCATCGGGCAAGCGTGAAATTGATGTCGATCTCGCTCGCATCAAGAAGTACTGCACTGTGGTGCGCGTCATTGCTCACACTCAGATGCGTTTGATGAAGAAGCGTCAAAAGAAGGCTCATGTTATGGAGGTTCAGTTGAACGGCGGCACCGTATCGCAAAAGGTGGACTGGGCTCGCAAGCACTTTGAGAAGCCTGTCACCATTGACAGTGTTTTTGCTCAAGATGAGATGATTGACGTGATCGGTGTGACCAAGGGAAAGGGTTTCAAGGGTGTCACCTCACGTTGGCACACGAAGAAGCTGCCGCGTAAGACACACAAGGGTCTGCGCAAGGTTGCCTGTATCGGTGCATGGCATCCGAGTCGAGTGCAGTTTACCGTGGCACGTGCCGGTCAAAAGGGATACCACCACCGAACAGAGATTAATAAGAAGATCTACAAGATTGGAAAAGGTGGTAAAGATGCCAAGAACAATGGCTCGACACAGTACGATTTGACCGAGAAGAACATTACTCCCATGGTAAGTCTTTAATGCATTGTTATATTTGGCTCCATCTTGTACAAATAGTGATGATTCTACAAGTGTACTAACACTACTCTTAATCGATGTATGTCGAAACCCTAGGGCGGACTGAGACTTTATTATTTTATATTGCGCATTTCAATATTTTTCTAGAAATATTTACTGATGAAATGTAATTGTTTTCAGGGCGGTTTCCCACACTATGGCACAGTCAACTGTGACTACTTGATGTTGAAGGGCTGCACTGCTGGTCCCAAGAAGCGTGTCTTAACCCTCCGCAAGGTGAGTTTTTTTTCTAAATAGTTAAATTGTGTTTGTGTTATGATGATATATCATTAGAGCCTTTTTGTATGAATATAATATTGTTGATTCTATAAAATGATAGGTCTGACACGATTATTTTTAAAAATATTTAATATTCAATTGATAAAATTGCATTACTGATTATTCTATTTTACTTTTAGTCGCTGCTTGTTCACACTAAGCGATCAGCTCTTGAAAAGATTAATCTCAAGTTCATTGATACTTCATCTAAGTTTGGCCATGGCAAGTTCCAGACTTTCCAGGAGAAGAGAGCTTTTATGGTAAGTTGAAAGGATCAGTTTATTTTTAAGGAATCTGTAGTTTTTATGATGAATGCATTTTCTTTGATTAATCTCTGAAGATAATCATTACTGCTTTCTGCCTTCCTTCTGAGTTTTCTCACATGATCAAATTTAATTTTTTTATAATGGGGTGAAGTCTAAAATTGGTTTTTTTGCTTTGACAGGGCCCTCTCAAAAAGGATCGTTTGGTAACCGAAGCCAAAGCTTGAGATTTTTTTATTTTGTTTTATGAAATAAATATTTTCAAACTGTTTACGTCATTCTTTTGTAAATTAAATGATTTTGTGACATTACTCGACTCGGTCGACCAATTCTTTATCCTTGGTTTCGGGCAGGAAAGCGGTGAGGAATGCAGTGAGCAATGACATGGAACAGAAGAGTATCACGGTGACTGTCAGTCCAAAGCTAGAAGTCTATCGGAAAAATTAATGAATATGTCAGTACCAAATGGAGTGTTTCTAGTTTTACTTGATTCCCTTTTGACTTTTTCACATTTGAAGCTTTCGGGGGCGTACTAGAGAGACTTTTAATCGTTTGGTTGAAAGCGTGATTGGGTTTATATATGATCGTTGGTATCGAACTCGCGAACACACGTCAACAATCGAGCCTCGATCACTGGCGTGGTGCCATAGGTGGCCCACCCCCACAATACATAATTTCGAAACCTGTGTAAAATAAAACGTGGCGTAACACTAACAACTATTCGCCAATCATAAATTAATTTTTTGTAATGTTGACTTTTGTGCGGTTTTTAGAAGAGATTTCGGGTTTAGAGTATGAAGTGGAAATAACCAATATTTAGAAAAGCAAAGACAACTATGCATTTCTCTTTCTTAAAACTATGCGTTTCGGAATATTTATTGCCCTTCCCGTTTTGACTGAGTTTTCAAAACTCATCTTACTTTTGTAATTTTTAGAAATTAGTAAAACGTGTGTGACCTTTGAATAAATGTACTGTTTGTGAATGAAAACTTATAGTTTCAAAAAGATGAATTTAACCCGTCAATTGTTGTACATAGTGGAATAACTTACAAACTCTTTGACGAAGGGCGCGATAGTGGAGCCAGCGCGGGCAGCAATGGAACAAGAACTGACCCCACTATGCCTTAGCTCAGTGGGAAAGATTTCTCCCGCGTGGATGTAGATGGCATTGTAGGTACTGAAGATGAACATTTTGCCTAGCATGCTGAAGGTGATGAGTAAGAAGTGGTCGGTTGGCATGTGCCACACCAGTCGCAGTGCTACAATCAAGGCATAGGAGAGTCCAGCGGCGAGCACCGTGCTTATTGTGAATGTGCGTCGACCGAAGCACCTCATGCCAACCACATTCAGTGCCATGCTCGGAATCTCTACTAGACCGGCCAGTGCAAAGTTGAGAAATACACTCCCTCCGATGATCTCGATGTTGAGCGAGAATCCGTGGTAGATGAACCCATTGACAAAGAAGGAGAACCAGAGAATCGGCGTTAAGGCTTTGTATTTGCGCGTGGACAACAACTTGAAGAGAGTACTCTTCGGTTGCTTTTTACTGTTGTTTAGATTGCTTTCTTCACATTTTTCTGCTGATATGATTTGTAACGACTGAAATTTTTCCTCAAAATCGTCTAACTTTTGGTTATTCTTGCATGCCTTCTGGAGAAGCTTTTTGGCTTGATCGTAACGTTTATGTGTGAGCAACCAACGCGGTGATTCAGGGAGATGCGGCAACCACAGAATAATCATTAGAGCCATAGTTAGCGTGGGCACCATTTGAAGGTATTGATAGCTACGCAGCAAATATGCCACTAATGGCAAGAGCATATAGCCCACTACCCATCCGAAACTGGTTCCCAAGATGACATCAGTTCGTTGTTTGGTACCGACCTGTGTGGATTAAAGAGAATTTAGCTCCCCTCTGAGGCTACGAGGTGTGAATTATGTTACGGTTTCGATGATGAGCATGTAGAGACAGAGACCGCGTCCACTGTCGCCGAATCCCAGCACAAGACGAGAAAACATGTAGACATAGATGGACTTTGACATAATCAACATGACCCCACCAAGAAGCTCGAAAACTAGAGCCACTCGTAGTGCTTGGTAACGACCGAAGCTGTCTGAAAGGTAGCCGATAACCAGTCCACTCAGCACATAGCCAATCTGGTACATTGATTGCGAAAATGAACTCATCCATTGACGCCCACATATTAGCCCAAACTAAGCAAGCAAATATAAATTAGTGAAAGCATTTATAAGATTGTTTTACCTGTGAGGTGATTGTTTGCTCAAAGTCTATCGAGTTGTTGAATCTCCATGCATGACACTGCTCACAGTGGTTGGAGTCATTCGTGTTGGTGGTCAAACTCGCTAACTGCGCAATACTGGTTAGTAGGTACGATTGACATAGTCGCGCGTGGTTGGTGACACACAGAAGGACAATTGAAACAATGCTTCTTGTAGGTTTACCTGTGAAGATCCCGGTGAATATGACTCGCACTGGTAATTTGTTTTGGCTGATTGAAACGAGTATCCGAGATTGTTGAAAGTGGTGAGAATGTAGGCGATGAAATAGAAGAGCGCGATATTGGCCTGCCACCGACCAAACGAGCCGGTGAGCTCGGTAGTGGTCAGTGTGGTCCAACCACGCGACTCCAGACAGCTCGATTCTTTCTCATCATCTCTCATGGTATGAGTGGGACTTTTCCTTGGCGATGCCACTTACGCCTCCCCTAGTAACTCGAATTTGCTCATTCATTTGCTATTTATATCGCGCTGCACCTACATCAACAACTTCACTCCCTATCGTTTGTCTTCTCTATCCTTTTCGCTTTCCACTGAAACCTTATCAAGTGTTGGCAATGCAAATCAATCATCAACTTTCTCTGTCTGGATTGGGTTTCTCTCAACCACCAATTGATTGTCAATCTTTGCGGATATTCAACAGTATTTCACATATGCAACAAACTCAGAGCAAAAAATTAAAGTCCATCATTTATTCAATGTCGCGTTAAGGTGACACAAGTTAATTGTTTTATTGAGTTAATTATATTGGTTGTAAGACAATCAACTCAGAGTGCCTTATCATCAAGCAATTTATAACCCGTACGTCTGTTTGACTGCCTGGACCAAGGCGACAATGCCAGAGGTGGTTTCAGTGCCAGTGGGAACGATTTGTGATGCGGGCAGCTGGAAGCCGTAGTAGCCGGTGTCGCGCAACTCCACTGTGTACGAATACTTGATAGAAGCGTTGCCATAAGCCCAATCTAGACATCAATCAAAATATATGATAGTTTGAGTCATGAAGGACGACGACATCAGATCATACCATCAGAACCGCCGGCAGCAGCATCTAAGCAATTCATAGTAATGTTAGTTGTGTTTCAAGTGCAATTTGACTATAGTGCAACTTACAAAGAACATTAGTCGAGGTACCAATAGTATACTTGGTGTTGTAGTGCTTATTTAATGCAGCGGCTGCAATCTTAGCTTTAGAATTCTGGTTGAACAAACAGTTTGATTACATTGATCCAAATAATTAGAGTACCAACTTACCAGTTCAGCATCGTCATTCGTAACACTGCTAGTCCAGCCCTATGTAGACGAATTTCTAAATTAAATAAAACTACTTGCAAGCTGGGATATGGCTTCTTACCCATGGATATAGCCAGTACTGGCCGTACGAGTGAACTGCTAGATAAATTTTGGCTCGACCTTTGAAATTGGCTAAAATGTACTCTGCCTCGGCTCGAGTTTCATTCTCGGAGAAAGCAGAGTCACCGCGATAGGTTTCTGAACAAGGGTTGGTGCTAGCACCGGTGCCACCCCACTTGTAGCCAAAGTTACGATTCGGATCTGCACCTGTATTTATATAATGAAAGTTACAATCCATGTTTGTAATTCGTAATCTATTGAAGATTACCTATACAAGATGGCGACGAAGCACTGGGACGACGAGTTTTACGCCACAATCGGGACTATTTAAAAAAATTATTTTTACTAAAACTGATGGTTATGACCATTAGAAATTCCTTACGTTAGTATGCGTATACTCATAACCATCAACGTTTAAAACTGGGACAATGTAGAAGTCAAATGTGTCAAGCAGTGAAGTGAAAGTAGCGTTCTTATCGTTGTACCCGTTGACTAGTTGTTGGGCAAAGTAGGTGACCGTGGCTGGTGAAATCCATTCCCGTGCGTGAATACCACCCTCAATGAATACCACAGGTTTGTTATTATTTGAGTTAGCACCAATGCGCACCAAATTCAAATCACGATTTTGATAAGACGTGCCAAACTTAATCTTCTTGACAAGCTGTGAATTCTGAGCTTCGAGAGCCTCCATAAACTTATTCACGTTATCGTAACGTTGATAAGTTTTCCAGTAGCCCTCGATAGCTTCGCCAGCACGGGATCCACTTCTCTTGTTTCTCAACTGTTCTTCGACTAATCGCATCTCTTGACGCTCATTTTGAATCAAACTAGTAAAAGTCAAGTATGAT
The DNA here is from genome assembly GCA_018231625.1 of Papilio phestus. NCBI lineage: Eukaryota > Metazoa > Arthropoda > Insecta > Lepidoptera > Papilionidae > Papilio > Papilio phestus. The sequence goes on from DVQH01000502.1 coordinate 18,231, forward strand.
CACTTCTTATTAATTTGGTCACTTGTCATGGTTACCTTTCGACATCTTCGACCATAACCTTGTACTCAATATCACGCTGTTTAAGAAACTCTTCTACGTGTTCTTTGTTGTTGGGCGTGACCATTAGATCAGCAATACGATTGATGCGATCGGGCTCACGCCAAAAATCGACCTGTAGAAAAGATGTAAGTATTAAAAAAATACTATGTCAGTAGGGTTACAAACCTCTTTTTCTTGAAGCTGGAGCAGAGAAGACAATTGGAATTCATTCTTAGGCAAAACTCGATAAACCGAGTGACCGTGATAGTGTTGCACCTGGGCAAGTGCCGTTGCAGCTAGCAAAGCAAGGAGAATAATATATCGGACCATGTTGACAACTAGTCTAGTGCCACAGGCTTTCACCGTCCAACAAGTGACGTCTGCCTCTATAGACCTATTATATAAGTCCCGTTGCACAACGTAATTCGGTCATAAATGTGACCACTCGGCCATAAAGTGGAATTGAGTTTGATTTCAACTGCACTCTGCCCTGTAACATCATATAATCTCTATCACGATACTGTGCAGTACTTTAAGTACTCACTAGGAATGTAGACCACACAAACCTGATTCCGGCATATTTGTTCTAGTCATCAAAATGTGCTCAGAAACTAGCTTTTCATGTCACTTGGATGGTACTGTTACGTTTTTAACTAGTCTAAATTGACTGACCGACTTGTTTGTGGTCTACAGTTCTCGGTATACACCTTGTTATTCATTAATCCATATAAGATGCAGGTAATCGGCACATAACTTAAAATAACTATAATAATAAAATCGGTTTAATTGAGTTGACCATGAAGATCTACCTCCTAGGAAGAAGATGAGAGCTTAATACTTGATCGCACGTACTAGTTTAATGATCGATCTCACATATATCTTTACAAATACTGTGTAATTGTTATTCCACATAATATTATCAAATCATTTTATCACAAACATATTTGTAATCAAATAAAATAATGCTCACTATAATAGTTTGAGTTTTTGATTGATTTATTTTCTCGATAACAAAAGAAGCCTTTTCCAAGAAAAATGCAAGTTATAAAAAGTTGGTTGCAAGATAATATAGACTCTATAAAATGACTGCGCTAATGATTGGTACATAACACTTGATTCACATCCGTGAGATTCATCTTAAGAAGAACCTAATACTACTTCACTATGAAGTGTTTCATTGTTTGCACGTTGGCTTTTCTCACTATCTGTAAGTTAGGCAAGGTGGATTTTTCAAGCGTTTATGATTAACTTTTTCTCTGTTATAATAGATGTAGCTGCTGACGACACCAGTCTTCAAGAGAAAATCAAAGATTTGCAAAATGAAATTCAAAAGCAGATACACGAATACACGACTACAAACCACAAGGAGCTAACCAGCAATTTAGTCAAATTCAGCAAAGAGGCAGATGAGCTAGCGCGTAAAGCCAATGCGACCACAGACAAGAAAGAGCTTGATAAGGTGGCTGCAAGTTTTCTCATTCTCAAACGAAAAGTGAATGATGAGGAGAATGCACTCAAGAAGGATGCGGCTACGGTGGACGAGTTACAACGAGACGTTGCTATCCTCAAAGCGCAGATCAATGTTGACATTAAGCTTTTGCAACAATATAACTTGACTACCCAGATAGAAATTCTTCGTATTGACGAGAAACGCCTCGACTTGTTGCTTAAAGACATGAAGAATGGAACTGATGTAGATGCTGTACGTTACATTGAAACTACTCTGCGCGGACTCAAAAGCGATATCGAAAAGGATCTAAAACAAGCCGAAGATGATCTGAAAAACGTACATAAATTCCATTCAGTCATGGTTTTTGACGACAATGTCGCTCAGAAAGTTCAAGAGCTTTCTAATAACATTAAAGCTGAGATACACAAACTCGAGTCTGAAGGTCACAAAAAGTTGACAAGCAATTTGGTGAAAATTAACAAAAAAGTTGATGACTTGGCTCACAAAGTTAATTCTACCACTGACAGCAAAAAACTGCATGATTTGCTTACCGACTACATAAAGCTGAACCGAGAGTTCAGCGATGAAGTGAACGCTCTCAAGAAAGATACTCCTGCAGTAGACGTTTTAGCTGCTCGAGCTAAATCACTGCTCTTTCAAATCAAAACCGACATTGAACTTCTTAACAGTCGCAATCTCACTGGGCAAGCGGCTATTCTACAAGTCGATGCTGATCGTTTAGAGTTGCTAGTTCAAAGTTTTGATAATGAAACAGATGTGGGTGCTATCCGTCACCTTGAAATCATTTTGAGAGGCATCGAGCAAGATATAAGCAAAAAATTAACCAAAATCGAAGATGACTTGATGAAACCTGAAAAAATAGTTCGTGCCAGAGACGATCGTGATCTGTTCAAACAGTCTAAGATTTTACTTGGCCGCAACTAATTTTTAATGTTAACCGTTGTTAATTTTATATTTTACAAGTAATAATAAAAATTTTAATTATTTTAAAAACAATTTGTATTTCTTCTTCAAAAAACTCTACAAAAGAATCAACGACAGTAACGTTAAAATTTAACTTAAATGGTGGCAGATTTTTTTGCGAACTTTTTGGAGCGACGAGGATATTTATAAAATAAAATAAGAGCTTAACAACTTTTTTCTAATTTCATTTAAGATATATCGTTTAAAGAAGGGTTAAGTTGGCTGAGTCATCAAATGGGTTTGCAAGGAAAATGCCAGAAAAAACTTTATTTGTACTAATGTACTAAAAGCTGGTTTCATAAGAAGTGAGTCAACGAGGCGCCAATCTTATCTGAATGGTGCACTCTATGGCGTTCGATGGAGTTGTCAATCCTTAAAAATTAAGCCTAAAAATATCAATATATTGATAAAACGCTAATTTAGAAACACTTAAGGAAATTAATCGCCACTTGTGACCAGGATTCACTTTGTCCGGAAAGTTGCTATAAAACAATCAGAAGTTTGTTGTTACGATACCAATTGGTGGTAGTATTGACGACAGCCATAATCATGAAATACCTCGCTTTTGTCGCTCTTCTTGCGTTTCTGGGAGGTAAGTTGGTGAACAAGTGAATTAACTAAGTACAAACTAATTGAGTATTTTAATCAGTGGCCAGCGCTGATTTGCGTGAGAACCTCATAGCACATGGTGAGGTGATTCTGAAACACGCACAAGAAGGTGTACACTATCTTGAGAGCCATCAGCGTATCCATGAAGCTCAAGAGTTGAAAAAAGAAGAGGCGGTTGTTCATAAGCTCATCGCTGAATTGAAGGCTACAACCGATACAGCACATGTAAAAACTTTGGAAAAGGAACTGGCTGCTGCTGAGGCTCGTATCGTCCAGGAACTTCGCAAGATCCACAAATCTTCCAATGACCATAACCCATTGATCGGTCAAGCTGAGGAATTGAAGAGGGAGATTCAGAAGGAAATTGAGAAGCTTAACTCTGAAGGTCGCCAAAAGTTTACTCGTAATCTCGACACTCTGGAGAAATACGTGGATGACTTGATCCACCGTGCTAACACTACTACCAATCACCACGAGTTGAACCACTTGGCCCGCGAGTTTGTCATTCTTCGTGGTCAATTCCATCGCGAGCGAAACGAATTGGAACGCGCTGTCAACAGTGTGGATGTACTCGTCAAGAAAGCTGAGGCTCTCGAATTTAACATTAAGAAAGACATTGAATTGTTGGTCGCACGTAACTACAGTGATGCTGCCGAAATTCTTCGAATCGATGCTCAGCGTTTAGAGTTGCTAGCCCGAGATCTAAAGAACGAGACCGAACTCGAAGCCTTGCGTTACCTTGAGACTGAACTTCGAGCTATCGAAAACTCGGTGGAGATCAAGTTGCATCGCATTGAGCACGAGTTGGAGAAGCCACACCATGTTCGTGCCAAGCGCGATATTCGTGACGACCTGCGCAAACAGTCTCAAGCTCTGCTGGAACGCATTCGTGAGGAAATCGCAAAACTGGAGAAGGCTGGCAAGCACAAACTGGCCGTCGGTCTTGAAGATATTGAAAAGTTTGTACTGGATATTGACACTCAGCTGCACAACCTCAACCCCCATACATGGCTAGGCAAAGAAGCTCTCAAGGTTATTGAAGGTCTTCTTCATCGTGGTGAGACCATGCTTGAAGACGCACTCAAAAAGATTGACGACCAAGAAAACAACGATCACAACTAAATTCTATAAAGTTTATAACCATTTAGCTTATTTTCTGTTGTATAGGAATTCGCTAAAATGCTGTTGTTACATAAAATAAAGTTTATTCAATAAACTAATCAAATTCAACTTGAGTTACTCAAATATTAGTCAGTGACAAAAAACTTATCTCCTATTAGAAATGACTTATCTCTCAAACAAAAGTCTTATCCAACAGTAAGTTTAGAACCTTTAGTACACTACCTTTAAAAATGTATCAGATTTATACACTATCTATATTCTAGATTTTGATAAAATGTGGTTTATTGGTGTTTAATAGGTGTTTTGAACCAAACTCGAGTGTTGGTAAAAACTAAGGTTGTGCTCGAGTCCAAACAAGTCTATTGACCATTTTGACCATTGTTACGGACTCGTGCGCATCCCTGACACTGACAGACCGGCGTCTAAATATATTTGAAATAATTATTTTTTTCCAAATAT
>DVQH01000503.1:0-22884 GCA_018231625.1 Papilio phestus
ATAAACCAATATATTTGTTTCACATTCAATATATTGGTTTCCAGTTCTCTGTGTGAAGCTATTGTGTTGGATAACTTACGTGGAATATTTTATGCGAATAGATAAATAAAAAATAAATACAACAATACAATTAGGGTTCTTTGTGTATATGTTGATCATTAATTTTTTTGGACATGGAAAGTTTTTTTACCTGCTTGGGAGACAATTGATTGGACGGATACAACTCACACACACACACTAGCAAACTGAAGGCGGAGAATCGACTATCGTTTGATTCTCTTTTAGGCTATTTTTCAAGGCCAATTGTACTGATGTTTGCGCTGCTTTGTGTCACATTAATCGGTTTATAGCAAGTTTGTTTTTTTGTTTGACAAAGTTTGATCGGTTAAATGAGCTCTTTGTCTAAGCAGATCATACTGAGCTTTGATATCTCTCACACATGTGAGTGAGTGTGAGTTTAGCTATTATAGAAGCTATTTTTTCTATCCATTGTTTTTAAAATTGATCAAACTCAAATAAGAAAAAATTTTGGGAAAAACAAAAAAATACTTGTAAATCTCATCTCGTGTGAATATGCACTGAATTTGTCTTGCAAGATAACATGTTATGTAAACCGTGTAGTATTTATGGAAAAAATGAATCAAATATTTGCAAATGTATTTGCAGGATGTGTAGGGTTGAGTGAGAAGCAGTGATCAACAGGAAAGCGAGCAAAGTAGACCACTACTGGTGGTGAGTTGGTGGGACCGAGTGGAGAGCGCACGCTCGGTGCCACAGATCGAGCAGATTCCAGCTCAGACCCGACTGACGCTCGGTCTCGGTGGCGACAGTTCGCGCCAGAAGCTGATTGCAGATTGAACCAAGTGCTTCTTTCGATTGGGAAACCGATTCAGAGCAGCAGTGCTGCCAGTGACGAGTTGCAAAGTGAGTGCCACCGTTTCACTTGGACACCCTGGTCGATTCATCGAATTGTGCTTCACTTGTGCGGCTGCCACACTTGTGTCCCAAGTGTTGATCATATGTCTCAATTGTTAGTTGACTAATTGTGATTCATCGAGATTTAATGTGGCTGTGCAAAATCGCAAATTGATTTCTCTACCAACTAGTTTGAGTCTGTGTTTGATCAGATGAGACGGATGGCACTATGCATCTCACCATTCTCTTGTCTCTGTTTGTGACATTCATGCTGGCAGCTTAGCAACAGTAAGTAGTGCGGAATCGCAATGGCAGCTTTGTGATAGCCCCCCATTACAGAATAATCGCTACACGAGTTAATTGCAAACGCAACTCAATTCAAGCCGACACTTGGACACGAGTGTCGCCAAGGACAAGTACGGACAAGACCTTGTTTGGGTTGACATAATTCACACATCAGTTGGGACCTATCTCAGGCTTCTCTATCGATTTGTCTAGACTGTCACAATTTACTCTGCTAGTGACGTCTTTTGCTTCTGTCGCCACACACACAGCACGGTCTGTCAATGCAAATTCAAATAAACATGTTCTACAGAAGAAAACCAATCCAAACTCGTCCTTTGTGAGCTCAAATCTGAGACACACAATAGATTGGATTGAATACATGCACTTTTGTGTTCGAACTTTGAGCAAACTTATCTTAGTGATGAGTTTGTGGGTGGGATCAGCATTTGTTGTTGTTACACTGAATGGTGGTAAGTGGTGAGTGGTGACAACGGGTGTAATCGAATCACTTTGATTACCTTCGATATTTGATACTCAAGGGAAAATAATTTGATCAGTCGATTTGCGCAGTCAATTTCTTCTTGTACTAGATTTTGTTCAATAATGCATGTCCGGTCTATCTAATTCTGAGTCTAGTCATACTGCTTTTCAAAGTTTTTTTTGTGTGTCGGAAGATAACATTCAATCCCAAAACGAGGCTATAGCCTATAGTAATTCTGTTACTGAACTCCGCTTAGCAATGATTGGCAATGTGAATAATGCAAGTGTGCCTGTGACTAGCAGGTTGTTTATAGTAAGTGGGTTTTGTGTTTTTGACGAAGCTTTTTTCTCTCTAGTACTGCCATTAGAGGTGGTACTTGTTTGGCACTTGGGTACTCGACTGAATCAATGCAGCAAGCGATAAGTGTCTCAACGAGTTGCACCCAAACCTGTCGAACTTATAGCTTTCTGTAAATGCTCGAACAAACAAGAATTGGAGTCATTCAGTATGCAATTTCACGTTGGGTTTATAAACAATTTAATTAAACTCAACTTTAATCAATATCAACGTTCAAGTTCGAAAGTTTAGTTTTTTCAAAAAAATTTATCGAGGAATTTTCCATTAATCAGCATATCAAATGATACCAAAGTTCACCATCGTAAATGCTACTTTTCTTCTATGGAGATGAAAAAGGCACTTTACTTCAATTACCATCTTTGTAATTTGATAGCAAAGATATTAATTTTAAATTTTAACGAAACCGAGTTACTCGAGTAAAGGTAGTTCATTGAAGTTTTTAACCATTTTGGTGTAGTGAAACTGGACTTTGTTTGCTAAGTTGCTCTAGCAAATCTGGTGCAATCGGCGTGGCTTGAGGGCTGGTGGCCATCGTTGTTTGGACTGCACTGCACTGTAGCACTGGGTGGAAAGTTTTGGATGGAGCGTCAGAGGTTTGGTGTGTCACCCTCGATAAGAAGCAAGGCAACAATGGCTTTCTCGATTTGGCTTGACATTCGAGTGTCCGAGTGGAGACTTGACTTGACTGACCGGCACGCAGTGTGGTCATCATTGGTTGCCCTCTGCCATTACGCTCCCACTCGCACCAATTCCAGCACGCTATTTCATCACCCGACCCATCTTCCCCAATGGAGGGTAGTTATTAAAAGTTATTCCAACTCGTAAAATGGATCAAATCAGATCTAAATAAACTACAACCACTCAAATTGTTCTAAGGAAGGAAATTCCACAAAACCATACACACATGAGATTTAGCCACCATATTTTGTTTGTGGTGCTTCAAACTCTAACTTTTATTTTAGAAAAAAACTTCTTCATTGAAGAACGACTCTTGGGCTTTAATACCGAGACTATGTCACATGGTGCAGTGTGTTGACAGAGTTTCTTCCTATCACTGCCCAGTGTCAATGAGAGGGACTATAGTGAAATGTTTACAATATATCTATTGAAATCGACTAGCTGTTTATCCAGGAATTTAATTAAACGGATGGCATTGATGCAGGCGCACGCATCCTGTGATGTGTTTATTAAAAGTTAATTTTTTCTCGGAAGTGGTTTTAGCGATTTAATTGTACCCCTACAACTGCATACGTGGAAGAGTCCCCAAAGCAAACATCAAATATTACTCGTGATGTCGTGTTCAATCATTATTACTGTCACCAAACAAGGATTAGTGGACCGGGCATTGAGTGCCCACGCATCTCTAGTATTAGGTCGCATCTCTTTTCTTAATTGATTTTTCTAGTCCCATGTAAAATGTGGTTTTCTCATCTCAATTATGGCTGATGATTAGAAGTATATTATATAAATAGAAAGATAAAAAACGTTTGCATGCCTTACATATTTTACGCAATGTTTGATCATGAGAATAGATTTTATTCCACAGATTCCTTGTCAATTACTTGGCATGTCACTTTAATTGACATTTGATATTTTCATTGCAGGTCGGTTACGAAGTTTGATATGAGCATATCATTTATCGCAATTTCTTTTTCGAAATCTGGTGAAAATTATTAAAAAATAAAACGTTGTGGGTAGAAAGTTCATCCTTGTTACTATGCAAGCTTCTAACGAATGTCGACAATTTTAGCAATTAGTGGTTAGACATGACATAACTCTTGAAACAAGTGTTTTAGAAATTTTCCAAATTTTAATTTTAAATATAAAATGAAAATTACTTAAATAATTTTAAAGATAAAATCATTACGATATTTTCAAAGAATCTTTTTATAGAAGCTCCTAGATATTTGCTTTGTTACAGCACACCTTGTTGGCCTCACAACCCGCAACCGAGTCCCTGGTGGCTCCATATTTTGGGGTTGTTCCATGAGTTTAACGTGAAAACTTCTCACCAGAGAATTTGGCTAATGTTTTTTTGACTTAATTTAACATGCAATTTATTAAATGTCTAATTATTTTCATATATTTCAATTTGCCGGTTTAACAGCACTATGATATATAAAATTACGAAATCGTTAATTCCTAAGTGCCATTGAGATTCGATCAAATTATTAAAATTTTAAATTTTAAAAAATTTGAACATTAATTTGCGAATTAAAAATTAAAAATAATATATAGTGTAAGAACAAGTTATTAGGTACAATTTATTGCAATACGTTAAAGACTTTTTTATTTTGAATTTTTTGAAAACTTATACTTTAAAAATTATTTACTTATGTATCTGTTATATGAAGTTATATAAATTTAAGCATAAACAAATAAATTGAACATTGGCTAAAGAAATTAACTACCTTTAGCCATCTTCAACTTATGACAATGCCTAATACTCACATTTTTACACTTGAACTTATCAATTGTAAAACTTAACAAACAACCAACTGAGCTGATTAATTACGCTGCAGTGAGGATCAAGTGTGCAAAAACTTAGCAAGTTTTAGTGTATTTTATTTGTATTGTGTTTTGAATTAATTGAGTAAGTTGAATGGTGTGTTTGTTTGCAGAACAGCAATGGATCCGTTGAGCAACAATCGAAAACCGGCAGGATCGGTGCCAGTGGACAAGGTGGCAACGAGCGTAACACGTAGTGGCATGGATCTGGAAGGTGGCACTTGGCTCGAGATGGCTAATCTCACTGCCGAGCCACCCACCGGGCAGAGTGAGCTCAATACGTTCGAGTTGGAGGCAGTGCCCGAGCCGTACCAAACAGTGGTGGAGTGTATCTTCATTCTCTCCTCAGTGCTGGCCTTGTTGTGCAACATCTCGGCATTGGTGCTCATCTCCCGCCGGCGGCGACGTTCCAGTCGTCGCATGTGGCGAAGTCAATCGCCTCGTCTGCCGAGCACAGTGTCCACGGCAAAACTAGCACCTCCTACTGGGACACCCGCCACGAGCAGCAATCACCGACACAGTCACGGTTCATTTGGAAACTCATCCCACCTGCGCATGTATCTGGTCAATTTGTTTGTCAACGATATTCTGATCGCTCTGTTCACCACTCCGTTCGGCTACACCGACTTTATGTACGGCCAATGGATTTACCCACCACTGCTTTGTCCCCTCACCAACTTCATCTCCACCTGCGCCGTCTCTGTCAGTGTTTACACTCTCATCGCCATCGGACTCGAGCGGTAGGTTTACCCATCTCTGTTTTGCACAATTGTCAATGCGAAACTCGATTCAATTGCAAAATGCCATTGGTTGCGTAATACACCTGGGTCTTTGAACCAAAGAGGTCATTTAAATTCATTGAAATTCAGTCTCTGCAGCCAAATGATTAAAGTGACAAAACGAAAGCGCAATTTATGTACTCTTTATAACAAATAGATATTGTGGATAACTTTGTTCTTGGAAATAGAATTTTATCTTGTAATATATTGTCGTCTAGCCACTGCACGTTCAACTGCTAATCAAACCAATACACAAAAGAACAGGATGTTGCAACATTGAATCCAATTGAATTGGTGATTTAGTATTGAAAAACTAATTTATTATACTATCGAGCGATGCGAGCGGTAGGACCCCTCTTGACTCAAGGTACAATACAAATTCAAGTGAAAAATTGTATTTTATTTCAAACTCACTGCGATTCAAGTGGAAATTGCTTTGCTTGGTATTACCAAGCTTGCACTTCAATATTGACACTAGAGTGCTCCGGGAGGTTGGCTAGCAAAGCGCTCTACAAATGCATGAACTTGTCTCTTGACCCTTGAGTGGCTTTGCCTGTCGATTCCGGGTATGAATATACCCTGGCTTAGTGTGCCAGAACCATCACTAACTCTTGCGATTAAAGAGCATAACACCAATTGTTCCAAATGGAAATAATCGGATTTCCGAATCACATTCAACTTGACGAGATGCTTGAGTAGTGTGACTAGTCGGCCAAGGTTTGCCATAGGAAGTGGCGAGACTTTTTCTATTGAACTTTTTATGTTGACACACTTGGATGCGGTGAACCGCATCACTCTGTTTACAGAACTATTCACAATTCGTGTTTTGTTTTAGTGCCACCTATCGTTATGGTAAAATTTATAATTAGCATGTTCAACAGCCAGAGGCATAGTTGACCATCTTACTTATTGTTGCTTCATAAAATTGAGGATGGCTTTGATACCTCGTGTTTTTTTTATCTCAAACTGGTTTATCATACATTAGCCAATTTCTGGTTGTAAGCTGCTTGAAACTGGTAAATGTTATTCCATGTTTCGAAGAAAGGCTGGATTGTGGGTGGGTGTCAACATCCCAGTCAAGTTCCATTGAGATCGCATCGATTTTTCCATTGATGAGATTGGCGCGAGTGCTTAGCAAGCACAAATCGCTTATCATATTCTACTAGTGACAGCTAACCAGCTTACCGTATTCGTGGTCCGAAATTTAATTTCTATTTTTGCTTGGTCTCATAGAATTTAATGAAATTAGGAAAATAGATGGCTGACAGTTTGGAAGCATAAATGCCTCGATAGTAGGCAATGTGCTACCCAGCGCAATTAAGTACGCTGGCTAGACACTATTGAGCTCTGAGCTTAGACTCTATTAGACCGAGGCGTCCTTCTGCTTCGCTGCTTTGATAACTATTTTCCATACTCTTTATTCACTCCCCGAAGAAATTACTGTCTTGATCGATCTAAGCAATCCTCATTTGTATTTAGGTATTTTGCCATTATCTACCCGCTCAGGAAGTTAACCTTTTTTGAGAGTCACACCAGATGGATCATCGTGTGCATATGGACCATCGGTAATTATTGGTGCGTGCTGTGATGTGTATACCACTAACAAGATTGCAATTATTGTGAAGGCATCGCTTTAGGCATTCCAACACTTGTTCAAAGTCGAGCGGTTCCATTCTACTTTCGAAATCAAATACTGCTAGATTGCCGTGAAATGTGGGAACAAGAAGTCGGTGGCAAAGTCTACACTGGAGTTTTGTTTGGTGCCACTTTCCTGGTGCCTGTTGTTGCTTTGACCTTTCTCTACGTATCGATTGCAATCAAAACCTTTCGGCACGTCATTCCCGGTAATGCCGACGCATCGCGAGATCAAATTCAGTTGCGCAACAAAATTCGAGTAAGTTCCAATCAACAGTGTTTGCACTCTAACCCATTTTTTTGTTTTTCTTGTCAGATGATCAAAATGTTGGTGGTACTTGTGTTTACTTTCATTGTTTGTTGGTTCCCAATCCAAACATTCAACATGGTGATGTGGCTCTGTGATCGGTGTCGTCGGAGCTTTACCACGCCACTTCAAATGCAAGTTTACGTAGGCGTGACTTTTGTTTGTCAGTGGCTTTCCATCGCTCACTCGATGCTAGATCCAATCATCTATTGTTTCAATAAGCGCAATTTTAAGGTAAGATTTGCTAGATCCCACTCAATCCCTTCTTACTTAGTTTCTTGGTTTGTTAAAGAATAAACGAAATAATGAACAAGATGTTGCAATCTAATACTTATTTTATTAATAAATTAGCGCATAATTAGAATGGATTACATTACTAAACGTTAATAACAAGGTTGGCTTGAAAAGAATAGAATTCCCCTAAGGAAACTTCCAGCATGATGTGACGCTTTTCCGCATGGATCTCTTCTCTAAATCTACACCAATTGTATTCAATTAGAGAGTTTGTTCTGTTGACGCTTAGCAAACGTGTCTTTATTACAAACTCACTTGTGAATGGCTTTGTGATTTTTAATTTAACCTGATTGCTAGTCGTCCGCTTGTTTCATTACCAGTCAATTGTTTGGTGATCTCTAATTGACCGCAACTGCGGCATGACACGCTTTCAAACTAGAATAAGTACGTTTGGTTTAGTTGACCATCTAGTCTAGTTTTGAATTATTGAGTTGTGTGATTCAATTCTTGACTGGCAGTAACTGTCTTGATTAACATTTATAGTTATCAATGAAAGAATTCCAATGAGAACTTGTGGTGCGTTTGACCAAACACGAACTGTAAAGAATGGTCTATTAATCATGGGACGTTTTGAGGAGGAGGGGGTTAACAATTTTCTGCAATTCTTTCATTAAACAGTGCTGTTTGGTGACCGACATTTCTCACAAAGGGGGAGGAGGTTTGAAAATTCTGATTTTTCGTCACATGATTAATGAACCATCTCTAATAGGAATTGGCCATATTTAAAAAATCTAACATTTAAAACTAGATATGATTTTTTAAAAATTAATTTTTTGGAACTATTGACATGTTATCGTTAAAGTACAATAGGTCAGCATTTCGCAAAGATCGATGGGTTTTATTTTTTTAATTTATTGAACTTTTACTGTAACTAAGATATCACAAAACATCATGTGACAAAATTCTGTTTTAGTATAAATGAATCCAACAACAGTATGAACTATAACTATAACATTGGCATAATAATGTATACTGTTGTCAACTTAATTTCATTCCACCTCTAAATATAAATAAATCTTAGATAAGTTTTAGCCAGAGGTGCACTTCTATGACAAAAATGGCAATAGACTTGTTTGGACTCTAGCGCAACCCTAGTTTTAGTTAGTATAATAGTTTTTTAATTCAACTTTGTCAACACAAATAATATGCTGAGAGTTTGATAAATAAATGGACGATAAGATTAATATGTAAATAAAAGTATTAGCATAAAACCATTTGTTGATGTTGTTGCAGTTGCGTCGCGTGATAGGAGAAGTTCATCTCTTAGCCCGTTTGATGTTGTGCTTTGGTGAGCGAAGTGACTCGGGTCACCTCACGCCAACCACCTCGTATCAGGACCACTCGGAACTGCATCGAGCCTCGTTCAGTTCGACTTACTCGTCAGGTGGTCACCACCCATCGGTTTGCAACACATCTTCGGGTCCAAGCAAGAGATGCCCGACCCGAGAGCAGTCGTGCTCGAGTGGAGCGCATCACGCAAGCTCAATCGATGCCGAGCGCGATACTTTGAAGGTACCCAGTGGGACTGGCTTGCCCATCTTACCCTCGGGCACCTCTCACGGGCACAATGCCACCCTGGCAGCTAGACACGTCATCTTGCCACCCAGCGAGAAGGTGACACCCACCAAGAGCCACACAAGCAAACTACTCGCCTTGGTGTCGCGTCTGGTTCACCGAGACCACTTGGCCACCAGTAAGAATGTGTTGATCCACGACCGTGTCGACAACTGGAATCATGTCACTAGCATTTGAGAGTCTATTTTTAAACGCAATTTTTATATTATTATTTTTTCCGTTAATGTAAAATATGTTTATTTTCTTTTATTAATTATTTATAATACTTCATCATTGAAAAAATATTTTGAAATAAATTGGATTAAATAATACACATTTCTTGTTTACTGTGTTTTTTGGTTATCTATCCAATTATTGAATTGGTGTTTTTAAAATAAATTATTAAAATGAAAAAATGCAATTTTGTAATGTTCATTTCACACTAATTATCTGAATCGATAAGTGCAGTGCAGTACTTCGCCATGCGAACATCACTTGTATACAACAACAACAAAACAATTTACAAAATTCACCAGGTTCACCTGCTTTTTTCTAACTTTGCTGTGTAGATAACGAGGGATTCCATTCGCATTCCCCGTTAGGCTTCATTAATATTTCACTACCATGTGACAAAGTAACGTAATTTAAAAAGTTAGAAAGCTAACAACTTTTGCATTGTATTGTTTTTTGGTATGTAACCCATGAGTTTCCAAAGAAAATAGCCTTCTAATTCCATTGAACAGCGTTAAAGTTGGCCGATGTACCGGCACATGTTGGGTATTGCCGCGGATTCCAAGAATTACTTACCAAGGTTTATCTATGTTGATAAAGTAATGTTGAGCATTGCAAACAATTAGGTAATGGATATATTGACTTGTTCGATTAAGATTGATCGATTGCGAAAGCCAATGGTTAAGTGAGAATAAGTGTACCACAAGCCACAGAATCTCTGGTGAGCACACACACACACACACACACACACTTTCTCTCTCTCACTCTCTTCTGAGCAAACTCAAGTCTCATCTGGGATGGTTTCAAGCAATGCACGTCACTTTGCTTCAACTCTGCTTCGGCATTAATTTGCATTTCAATCTTCAGTCTATTCTTCTCTCTTTCTCTCTCTCTCTCTCTCTCATTGTCAGTTTTGCATCTGTGGAGAGCTGCTCACCTTTATTCAAATGTTTGTTTTCCCTTCTTATATAAATATAAATATATATATATAATAATTAGCAATACATTTTAAAAAATTCCATATGTAGAATAATGGCACACAGCATCCGATAGTACAAATACACGCATACACTAAAGAGAAAGAGAGAGAATGAGTTAGAGCAAAAGAATACGTTGGGGCGTATTTCAGCTTTGTCTTCATTGTCGCTTGTTTGAATGGAGAATCGCGTTTATTAATGCAATATACTATAATATAATTTGCTCAACCAGATTTTTCTTTATTTCGTTCTATATTATTTGTGGTGTGTGTGTGCACGCGTTGAATCATTGCAACAAAAGTAAGTGAAAGTAGAGTGTGCGAAGGTGAGAGGTGACAACTTGCACATTGTGGCAGTAGCTCGCCTCGACTCAACTCTTTAGCTGAGGCCCACTCCAGATGTGGCCAACTACTAACGCTTGGCTTCATCTGCTCTCCATCTAGCAGACTTAGATACGATGCAAACCAACTCTTCCACTGGAACAATAGTTAACTTGAACTTATAAGCCATTGCACGTATATACCCAGTTGTAGAAATGCCGGGAAACAACTAAAAAATCTGTTCTACCTCTCTATCTATCTCTCTCTCTCTCCCACTCACTCACTTATGTCTATTAAATTATTAAATTTCAAAAGTATATTTAATAATAATAATAACGATGATTTAATATAATGAAATTAGAGTGGTAGAGTGCGAGTAGAGTGTCAATGAAAGTCAGACTATAACTCAGTCTGGCTTTCCTCTAATTTTTTTCTAAAAAAATAAAATTGTGGAAAAATAGTCAAACTAATAGTCGAACCTGATAGATAGTGTTATAAAAATATATAAAATAAAATTTGTAAAGTTTTTTATATATAGTTTTTCGAAACATACAGAGTAATATCCAGACGGCAGTTTGTTTCACTATTTTGCACGATTACTTTGCTTAATGGTTTGGGCTTGTAGATCATTTTGTAAGATGATGATGATGATGATGAAATAATAGGTAGTTGAAAAAGTTTTTCCAAGCTGTTCCATTGTGAAATTGCAAGATGACGCTGAGAAAAAAGTGATAAGACTGGAAACTACCACCCAAACTATCAAGTTGAGTTAGTTTAAACAAAAAAAATTGTAAAAATGATTATCCACTTAGCTACTAAACCCATTATGCTCTGAATCAACTTTTAGTTTGCATTTGAATTTTTGGAAAATTCTTCTTCCAGTTTAGTAATAATATATAATGTAAAAAAATAAACAAATTGTTTAATCTCGCCCGCTTATCTGATGAAATAATCTAATCAACAATTTAAGAGTGAAAATAAATATTTAGATATTTGTCTAATTATCAAAAGTTACATTTAGACCTTTAAAGATGTTAGAATTTAACAATTTGCCTACTCTCAATATATCCTCAGATGAGAACAGAGGAGCATAATGGCTCCATACAAGGCTTAAAGGGGATTGAGGGATAGAAAGAAGCATATGATGTAGGTGTTGTTGTTGAAGTTGTGTGAAAGAGAGAATTTGTCAAGTGTGTGCGTGTGTTGAGTGATGTGAAGAGTCATTGTCATGACTGGTGGGGTTGAGATTGGTTTAGACTCACTTCTTCGGTGTTTGCACACTACAATTGACGTGTCCAAGTGAGCTCATCGTGGTGATAGATTGACCTTTGGTATATATATGATTATGTTATTATTATGTAATATTTCCCAATGCCACTCAACTCTTGAAGTTTGATCCCTCTAGTGGATTCTAATTTAAGTTCTATCGATTTCTATCAAGCCCAATATAGTATTCATTGGAATTTTGTTTTTGATGAAAAAAGTGGTCGCAAACGATGTCGGTACGAAACTTTGGGTCAAATCAAGAAGTGCCAGTAGTCGATGGTCTTCGTTTGGTCTTGATTGGCCCTAAAAGTTTCGTCACACTTGTTTTAATGATATTGCCCGGCTAGTGAGGGCGTACATAGCAAAAAGTCTGCTATCGAGTCATGCTGGAACCAGACACCACGCACAGCACTATCAGCAGTTAGATGAGTGGGCAACCCATGGAAAATTCTAATGTTCTTCGCCTTTATGCCACACACACACAACTCTTTTCAGCCTTATCTTCGCCACTTAATCGATTCGCTCGGTAGAATGTGAGCTATTTTAATATTTTATAAACATTTAAATGCATAGAATGCAAATTAAAATCAAATTTAATTTAACATAAATTTTAATTCCTTGGCTGAGATATTAGCGAAAACCTGGTTTGGGTTTTGTCTGATGAAACGGCAAAAAGCACATTCCAGAGCTGGTAAGCAAATATAATATATTAGCAAGCTGACATGCCGAGACTATGTTCGAGTAGGTCATCGACCATACAAACACACGCACACGCATACAAATACATATGCACATCACACCAAATGGAATTAGCTTTACTATCACCTCTGATAGTAAGTTCAATGGTAGGAAGTTGACTTAAGCCTAACTGACAGTGACAAACACACTTCACTCACCGTGTATGTGTGTGCGTGAGTCTGTCTGTCTGTGTTTGTGTCTGGCGCGTCGAGTACAACTTGGTGCATCTCGAGATCACACCGAGGTAATGAAGCTTGAAGATCTCTGCTTGTGCAAAGTGAAAAGTAGTCGGGTAGACTGTGTTGTTTAATTTGGTGACAACTTGAGCGCAAGCGATCGATTAATCGCTAGGTGACATTTTAATTTGTTTGTGCCCACATAACAATCGATCGATCAATCTCCACAGCGGCACAGCTCTATTTCGGTAGAGCCAGAGTTTTATCGATCGTGAATATTTTTTGCCGCTCAATCTCTCTCTCTTTCCAGGTAGATTCCATCCGGAGACGGGCCCATTTGGAAATGAATTTGAACGAATGCCGGTTCTACATTCCCACCGGAGATCATCAGTCAAATCAAACCACAAACACGTTGGACTTTTCAAAAAAAACCAAAATTATTTTTAACACAAAAAAATTTAAATTAAAAAAGAAGAAGCGGCTCTGCATTATTTGAAAGATTACTTCCAGAGTTTCGTTCGCTATCTCTTTGCCATATATCACAATTATGAAGCACTTAAGATTTTTTAACAAAAAAATGAGGTTTGGAAATTTCCAGTGCAATTTTGGAAAGGGAAAAATCACTCGATCTATTGATACATTAAAACTTGATAATTGGCAGAGATGAGCTTGAGCTTATTAGGATTTTCCGATTCAAAGAGAAGGAGAGAGAGAAATTAAGTGAAAGAATAAAGGAAATGATTGGGGTGTACTGTAGCCCGAGAATTGGTGGGCCGACCGGAACTTACGAAATATTTCTCCTGACCGAATTGGTGACACACACACGCCGAGTTGCTATTGTAGAAGTAGTCCCTCCACTTTCACAATGTGTCTTGTGTGTTATCACCTGTCGCAATGCCTAGTGCCCGAGTGACCAGTAGCAGAACCTGTCACACCACTGCCCCATCAACAGCACACTGATCGGAAGAGGAGAAAGAGAGATAGAGTGAGAACAAGTGAGAGAAAGGGAGAGAGAGAGAGAGAGAGAGAGAGAGAGATGAGGATAAAAATACACACCATATATATATATATAATAATAATAATAATATATAACTGATAAATGTGCTTATTTACAATCGAAAATCGCTTGAATTCTACTCATATTAAAACACCAATTAAACATCTTTATTGCATATTTCCGTTCTCCACCATGTTCCAACATGTTTTACATGATTTTATCCTCTATTGGATTCCTGTGAAAATCAATTAAAAGCTTTCACATGTTCTTTTTTATTAACACTACATACTGTATATATATCCTATAGGATAAAAATATAATTATTTTCCAATAGGATGAGTCAAACTCGATTTAGATCTACCTAAAGTTTTTAAAACAACAAATTATACTGTATTCTACGACATTTTATCATAAGACATTTCACCACAAGTCATTTAATCATAACCAAAACATTACATTTCATCACAACTTTTTTATGAGCAAAGTAAAGCACAGTTCGATGTTCGATTTGTGGAAAACAAAGTTGTGAAATAGAACTTTTTATTACTACAGTGTTGCCTCAAGTTTTACTCATCGAATTTACATGAAAAAAAGTGAAGCAAAGAGAGAAGTAGACAGTGTCCGATTTATGCATTGTGAAAGATACACTGCTGACAATGACTTGGTGAAAAGTAAAGCGAGTAAAACTTGAAGCGTCACTGTAGTGTAAAACCCATTCACTTAGGGTGGGCGTATCTCGCTTCGCTCGTCCGCTCTGAATATTGATGGTAAGGGGCTACACGCGCTCGCTCCGCTCGCTGCGTGACTTATTTAATTAAAAGTCACTTTTGGTGTCTAAAGCTTTACTTTTACATCAAAAGTTACTTTTTTAGTAGAAATCTGTTTAGTATAAGTAGCCTCTGCACCAGGTTGAGACTAAACTAAGCTTGAAGCAGTACTGAAGTTTAATTTGGATAAGAGTAATTTTTCAAGGAGTAGCAGATATCGTATAGCAAACAAAAGTCCATATGCCTATTGTCCAATCCCAAAATACGTGGAATTCACTTTTGGTAGGGACATTTGTTCACGTACCTTTGGAAGTAGAACGTGGAAAAATAACGTATGTGTGGATGTGCGCTGCCGATAAAAATAGAGAGAGAGAGAGAGAGAGAGAGAGAGAGAGAGAGGATAAGATAGATAGTAAAACATGAGAGAGAATTGCAATTGATAGAAAGTTATAAATTGAGAGAAAATTAGAAAGATAGAGAGAAAGAAGAGAGAGAGAGAGTGGTGCAGCTAGCAGTGTGCCCAATCGGTTGTGTCCAGTCGAGGAGCGGAGTTCACTTGAAGTTGATGGCCTTTTTGCGCGAGAGACTAGTTGCAGCAACAACCACCGAAGAGCGTCCGTCTGTAACCCGCAGCGTACCACCAGCACCGCTGTGAGTTCAGAGGCACCTCTCTCTCTCTCTCTCTCTCTCTCCCTCCCTCTCTCCCTCTTCCCCTCTCTTTCTCTCACTAGCGTGGTTGTCATTTGTATCATGTGGCGGGGTGAGTTAGCACAACACGGAAGTAACATAGTCCAGTCGCCGCATCTCTCTTGCTCGACGATCTACTTCTTGAAAAAAAGACTCGAGGCACATTTCACCACTCACTCGGCACCGGCACTAACCAAAAAGTGAATCGTATTCTGCCACACACACACACACTACTGGGATCACTTTGTCACACCATCTTCTCACCCTCTTTTTCTTCTTCTTCTTCTTCATCTTGCGATTCATGATGAATTCAGACTTTTCGTTGCGAACCATCGTGATCGAGTTGCTCGTGCTCACATTTCACCTGGTTCAAAGTTTCTTCATTGCACTTCAGCGTAGCACTCTCGAGCCATGTGTTCTTTTGTTTGTTTAATATTTTTTTCACCTTAATCGAAGAGTCATCGCGACTTTTTCGGGAAAAGGGGGAAAAGTGAGCTCATTAGCGATTTTTCTGTGTCTGAAACTGGAGCATGATGCACTCGTTGTCAACACTCACCCACCATTTGTATACTTTGTAAATAGCAATGAACACACAAAACACTATTCTCATTATTGAAAGAGTGGCATTGTTTTTGAAATGACTCAATAAAGGCAACTTTTCTTATGTTTCGTTTTCTTATGACTTCGTAAAATGTTTTAACTTTATTTTTATTCAATCAATGTAAAACATGAAGACAAATTTTATTTGATTTTGTTTTTACTATACTAGTAGTTTTTGGTACTTGATTTCTAAGTAGTAACTTATAAGTAGTGTTCAATCAATTGGCAACACTTATAGGTATACCTAATTCAATAACTTTAGTGCTTTGCTGAAACTGAGCACACTTTAAGTTAAAATCATTTTCACTGACATATTTTGGGTTTAGATGATGGTGACTATCAAGTAAAGATATTAAATCGATTCAGCAATCTCGTATAATTACTGCATTGTTGGATGTCAGCTATAGTAAACTTTGGTTGTACGTGTGCGTGTTAGTCATTTCATCTGTGTTTATGTGTCGGCCATATGCGATATCAGCGATGGTCAAGGCCAATCTAGCGATTAGTCGGTCAGCTTTCACTGCCAAACGTCATTTTCTTTTTTCAGTTTTGCATTGTATTTCATTTAAAATTGTGATTTTTTGACACATCATGGACTCTGTTAATCTTCGAATGTGCTTTTCTCGTTTATTTTCTATGACAAAACACAAATAATCGTCTCACTAAGTGTCTTTCCTCGATTAGTTATTGAAACTGGTTATAACTTGCATTTGTTTCTTAGTGACTCGACAGCAGTAGAATGAGAGCTACGTGTCGACAAGCATCACCACCACTTTCTATTGATTTAAACGATTGTATCAAGTGATATGCATAATAAACAAATCATTCTAAAACCAAACCCAAAGTATATTTGAACAATCTTTTGCCAAGTTATACTAGCAGCTGTTAGGAGTGGATGGTGGAAAGACTTCATGGTTGGCGTAGGCCATCTCGATCTGTGTTGCGTAGTGGAGATAGATCTCGACTCGCTTGAGCTTGAGCGAGGCAGTGACCATCTTGTTCTCAACAGTCCAATCATCAGGACATAGCACCACTCGCTGAGGAATTTCCACTTTGCTCAACTTGGTCTCCTTTTGGCAAAACTTTATCAGCTCTTCACTCACTGTCTGCACTAAGTCCTGATTGGCACACAACTGCTCGCGCTCTTCGTTGTTCGATAGGTCTTGAATCACAATGCCAGAGCGAGAGGCCAGCAGTCGAAGTTGGTTCCAGTTGGGCACAAGAAGCGCCACTGTATAGGTGTATTTAGCGCATGCATGCACACACACATTATCGAGCAAGATGCAATTCTTAAGCTCGGCCTCAACCTGGTATTGATGGTTGATGATGATTATCAAAGAATTAAGGAAATACGAAAAACACTTACCTTACCAAGAGAGACATACTCGCCGTGCTGTAATTTGACAAGGTCTTTGCGTCGGTCGATGATTCGAAAGATACCTAGTTGGTTCACCTCGGCGATGTCTCCAGTGCGGAACCAGTGTACTCCGTTCTCGTCATAAAAGCTTTCTTTGGTTAGCTCATCTTGCTTGAGATAACCTATCGAAACCACTCCGCCACCAATGTGAAGCTCACCACGTGGGTGAGGGTGATCACTGGGGGTATAGCCACCCTCCTCCCACTCCACAAGACGAGCTTTTACGCCAAACAGAGGGGCACCTGTGTGGCCAATGCTAGTATCGTCCATGTCCATCACCAGGTTAGCTCCACAAGCCTCGGTCGAGCCATAGCCCTATGAAGTACTGTTGAGAGGTGGTCGCCATCTAAGTGTCACTTACAATTAAAATTTTGACGTTAAGTAAAGCACGCATCATGCGTTGAGTTTCACTGCTCAGTGGAGCACCACCAATCAACATATACTCGAGCCTACCACCGAACGGCTCTTGGAACAAACGGCTCACTAGTTGGTTAAATAGTGGCGTTTCAAAACCACACTCTAAGCGCTCGTTTTTATGTTTTGCCAACTCCAAAACCAAAATCTTGAGAAAACTTGGTGACTTGTTTTTGCCTTCAAATTTTTCCATGATCTGCTTGCGAACTCGCTCAAGAACTAGAGGAACTCCAGGAAAAATTGTAGGTTGGAGAAGAGTAAGGTCCCCTTTCTGGCCTGCTAACACTCCTGTGGAGAGGTCGGTCATGGTAAAAGGATTACCGTATCCAATTCGAATTCCCGAACAGAAAAGCAACATCTCGGCAATAAACTCGAGAATGTGAGCCAAGGGAAGATAAGCGTACCAACAGTGGCGGTAATACTCGCGAATGATTTCATCTGTGATAATGGTGAACACAGCTTTGACCGTGGTCATAAAGTTGTGGTGAGTCAGTATTACTCCCTTTGGCTTTCCCGTCGAGCCAGAAGTGTAGAGAATAACTGCTGGAGTGTCTTCCTTGGCAGGACACAGATACGTGCCAGCCTCCTCTGAGGCGAGCTCCAAGAATTGCTCATAGCTCAGTACTCTCACTTTACCCTCTTTACGTAACTCTTCTAGTGCAAGGGATTTTCCACGCAAGACCGGCGAGGAAAAGTAAATCAAGCTGTTGACACTTGAAGGCAAGTCCTTGGGAAGTTTATCGACAAGTTCCTCGGTGGTGACCACCACGCTGAGCTCAGTTTCCATGATGCCATAGCTCACGCCGACTGGACCCAACGAAGCGTAGAGTGTCACGATGGCAGCACCAATACGAAAGACGGCATGGGCACAGAGAAACCACTCTGGGGAGTATTAAGTTAACTTTAAGTCACAATGCAATAATTCGATTGTTGTTCGTACCAATACGAGTTTCTGCAAAAATCAAGACACGCTGGCCCTCACGGACACCGAGGTTTCGAAAGGCACTTTCCAGTTGGGAAATGAGTTGATCCACTTGGCCGATAGTGAGCCAATGATAGTCGGTGAGGACAAACTTTTTCATTTTTTTCCCGTTTAGTTGAAGCTCTTCGCGGATCTCCAGTATCTCACGATAGCCTAGTGACTTTACATTAGAATCATTGTACTGGAGTGATTGTTTCTGCGCTTCTGGAATGGTCTTGATCGTTTTGAGGTAGTGCATTCGATGTTGTCCAATGCGGTAGTACGGCGAGGTGGGAAGTGCCAGGTTTTCTCGCGTTGCTCGAACTCGACGCGCACGCTCCACATTGTCCCACGGCGATTGGATCAAACAGTAGAGTGGCAATGTAACCACATCGTAGATCTTAAATGTCCAAATCATTAACTTGACCACTACTTGGTAGAACACGTGCAGGCATCGCTCACTCAAATTCCAATGATCTTCTGGAGGAATCATATTTGCAGTAAAGAATTGCTCCTCCGATCAGGGTTTGCCTTAGATTTGCTAATACCCTCAGAAATAATTTTATATTTTAGACTTAAAAAAATAAGAATAATACATTTAGATGCTAAATATAGCCAACTCATGCTCAGTGGATTATTTGCCGATAGCGTCATTGTTTACCAGTAAATTACATTACTAAGGATATGGCAATTACCAGTGTTATTAATTTGTAGATTGCTTTTCAATTATGACGTAACGCGGCAGTGTTATAAGTCTATTTCACAGTAAATGTTTTTATTCTGTAATTATATCGAACAAATGAAAGCATGTGATGTTGGAAAGAAAAAAGAAACGATTGACGTGAGTGGTAAAACAGAACATATAAAAAGCCTATTTAACTGTGCCCATACAGCACATTGATGTCGTTTTTGTAAAAGTTTTGCACATTGCGTCGATTGATCTTCATGGAGGCGGTGAGAAAGCCCGTCTTAACTGACCACTCTTCGTGGCATAGCTTGATCCGCTGAGGGATTTCCATTTTGTTAAGTCCAGCTTCCACACCAAAATCCTGGAGCTCCTTGGTGACGTGTGAAATGATCTCCTGGTCGGCACACATCTGTTCCACCGAAAGATCACTCTTGTTGAGTTCGGCGGCTAATCGTTTGAGTGCAGCAACACTTGGCGAAATAAAGACGATCATGTAAGTGTGCATCGAGTCACCATAGACACACACGTTCTCCGCGTAAGTAAAGTTCTTCAACTCGGCCTCGACCTTGCCCAACGAAATGTACTCGCCAAACTGTAGCTTGACCAAATCCTTCTTACGATCTATAATCTTGAAATTTCCATTTTCGTAGACCTCACCAATGTCTCCCATCTTGAACCACCAAATACCATCCTTCATTTCGTACGCCTCAGCTGTCTGATTGGGAAGTTTGAAGTATCCCTTGGAAATGTTCGGCCCACCCACAACTAGTTCGCCTCGAGGATGTGGCTTGTCGTGCACCGAGTAACCACCCTCAGGCCAGTCTAACAAGCGAATCTTGAGTCCGTGGAGAGGAGCGCCAATTTGACCGATCGAAAGATCATCCAAGTCGGTGATGCAAGTAGCGGCGCAGGTTTCGGTTGATCCATAACCCTATTTAAAATGAACGTTAGGTGAATCATGTCTCACAAATGAATGCAATGAACATACAATCAAGAGTTTTATGTTGAGAAAAGCTCGCATGACACGTTGGGTATCGGGACTTAGAGGAGCACCACCAATGAGAATGTACTGAAGATTTCCGCCAAACTGTGAGTTGATGCGTCTGCAAATGAATCGATTGACTAGTGGAGTGTCGTAACCTCTGTCCAACCAAAAGTTTTTGTAAGCACATGAGTATTTGAAAAGTTGCTTCCAAAAGAGACTCCTTCGCTCGACACGGTCGGTGATGGTTTTGCGAATGCGGTCCAGAATGAGAGGAACGCCAGCCATGAAGGTTGGTTGCAGCAACTTGAGGTCACCTCTCTGGCCACGCATGATCGCAGTGCTAGTATCGATCATCGTGTAGGGAGTACCATAGCCAATGCGCAAACCGAGGCCGAAGAAACACAGCTCAGCAGCTAGCTCAAGCGAGTGAGCCAGTGGTAAGCAGCCATAGTAGATATGTGAGTCGTACTCATCGATGATGTCCTGGTTCAACAAAGAGTAAACTGAACGCATCGATGTGATAAAGTTCTTGTGAGTTATCACTACTCCCTTCGGGTTGCCAGTGGAACCTGGACATGTTCAAGTTAGTTAAAAATAGATTACCAAAGCGGATATCACTCACCGGAAGTGTAGAGAATGATAGCAGTGTCATCAGGCTTAGGTCGAGTGTATTCAAACTCATTTTCGTCGGTGTTGGCACCAATCTCCAGTAGTTTCCTATATGTAATCAGCTTAACTTGACGGTCAGGAACAGCTTTATCAAAGTCTTCCTCTGTGACCGGCTTCGATTTGAGCAATCCACGATTGAGTTCAATAACGTAGATTTTACGCACTTTAGGAATCCGATCGATTACTTTGAGAAGAACGGGCAATAAGTCTTCGGTGGTGACAATGTGTTCAACCTCTGTTTCGTTAATGCCAAAAACAATTCCTTCTTGGCCAAGAGTTGCGAAGAGGGTAGTTATGGCTGCGCCCATTCTAAACAGAGCTTGAGCACACAAGAACCATTCTGTTAAGTAAAGTAATTAGTGTTAATTATTCTGCACTATTAAAGAGCCAATCAAGTAACCTACCCATTCTTGTCTCAGCAAAGATAAGAACAGGTTCTTGGTATTTGACACCGTTGGAGAGAAAACCACGAGAAAGACGACCAATCTTCTCATCCACCTCGGAGATGGTGAGCCATTTGTAGTCGGTAAGGTTGTACTTGAGCATTTTCTTGCCACTCTTGGTTACCTCAGGAATGACTTCAATTACCTCGCGATAGCCTAAAGAGGGCATGTCCTTAGGGTTAAGCTTGAGAGCCAGCTGCTGTGATTCGGGGATGGTTTCCGCTTTGAAAGCATAGTGATTGTTGAACTGTTGATCTACACGAACATATGCTGAGTACGGGTCATGAGGATTCTCCAAGACTGCTCGAATTCGACGGTTAGCTCGCCGCTTCTTCCAAGGCCGCTGAATTAAAGCAAAAATGGGAAAAGTGATGATATCATAGAGAAGCACGATGAACTTGACAAGGAAGAGCCCAAACGAGAATTGTGATACGGGTTTGGGTTCTTCATTCGAAGCCTGAACATTTCCGTTTGATTTGCCATTAGCTGTCATGATGGTAGTTGTTGACTAAAGTTATCAAAAAGTGACACAAATAATGAGAATGAGACAACTTTCACATGTATGCAAAGTAGTTGGATGAGGGACTGAGATGCGAGTCTGGTGCCGAGTGATCAATTCACAGCTTTTATAAGCTCAGGTTGATATCGACTCCTGGACAATTGGAAGCAGATATACACGCACACATCCAACTCGTTAACCAGTCTGGTTGTGAATCCAGTGAAAAAACAAGCGGAAGAAAACTGTCGATGTCGCCACTCGCTTTTGGTAAGCGTTATTTATTTAGGAGAACTCCTCTATCGCAAAGCGTAACAACGACTGTACGTTGTTTATCAGCTAGGTTCGCACCCAGACAAGTGATAAGTGTTCGAAACAAGTCACACCGCACCAAAGCACTGCATCTGGCCAAGTGAAGTGACAAAGGCGACGCGTGATGTGCGAAATGGCAGCACTGTTCTCGCGGCCTGATCACTGCTGTCTGTTTGTATCGACTGACTATCAGCAAATCAATCTGAAATAGTTCTATTTAAGGACCCGTTTCAGTTGCTATCGTGTACCTACTGGAGATGATTGGCCAAGCCTGGAAGCTATCATCAGATTGATGAACAAAGAAGAGTACCTGAACAGAGCTAACATGCAATAGAGAATCGTTGGGAAAAGTAGCTAACCTTGCAAGTGCAACGATTAAGACGTGCACGTGTGCACACTGTCCACACTCTATGCCTACTAATATTAACTGTTTGACTTATCTACTGCATTTCACTTCTACTGAATCAACTACCGCTGAGGGTTTTCATACATAGTTACTAATCGATTTTTAATCTTTATATACTATTGTCAATCGTATTCGCATTGATTCACATAAACAAACTAAACAGGTAAGGGGCCATACTTTAATTACGTAAACAAAATATTGGGATTTTTTAACCCCCTC
>DVQH01000504.1:0-22874 GCA_018231625.1 Papilio phestus
AACCTATTGTACTGTTAGGTCTATATTGTACAATTATAATTACTTTCAAGTCGGTGTCAGTCAATCACCTTTATACAGCCGTCATTCAAAAAATAAATGGAAAACTAGAACGACGCGATGCCCTATAATTTCTGCACAAATTTTAATTAGTTAGTAAAGCTTTAAAATTTGCGCGTCAATCTTTGTTTTCCAGTTTAAAGTCACATAAACGTTTTGTTCATACACAAACACGGAAATTAGTACCAACTTGCACTTCGTATTGTGATAAGTCGGAAGCATTCGTTTCGGTGGCTGTCGATTACGCTCCGATAATCCCTATTTAATCTGCCGCCTGTTTGATTGCAGCTAGGAGAAAGTCAATGAGTGGCTTGCAGCACATTCGGAACTTGAATTAGCCGTTATAATATATGGAAATCACATTGTGTCATTATTATACAATCGCCAAGTTGTTGAACCGCATTTTAATGTTTGTTTTTCTTTGTACGTCGGGACGCACTCAATGTAACATTGTTTTCTATGCATAGTGCATAAAGATGTGAGATTACCAAATTTGGTACCAAATTTGGTAATCTCACAGTTAAACTTAAAGTTCGTTTTAAATTTTGTTGCACTACGAAATTATGAAACTTCTGTCTTTGTGTTGATAAGGGGAACATAAAACGTTTTTTAGGTAACTAAATAATTACAACATCAATTAATTGCGATATTTTATATTATCGAGTACCGTTGCAAAGTAGTTAACTTAATATTTTAATAATTTCAAATTTCTGTTAAGTTATTTTCCCTGTCATCTATTTCAGTTTATTATCTCCGGCCGTGCACACTTCCTGTGTCGCCGCGTCAGGTGCGGCTATTTCTACCTCGCCATGAACCTTCTTGTTTCACAATACACGTTCAAAGTCGAATATTTCAAAACGAAAAGTAAAGCGTTTATTTCTGTTTAAATGCAACCCAGGGCTCCTCTACAACTCTTACACTGAACATTTGATATCGGACGAGACGCACTGCTTCCTCTCTAACAATACATTGTTACTCCTCATCTGTGTCCTTGAAGAGATTCGAGTTCGGAAGCGTCCCGTTTAGTTGTGAACTCTCGCCACATACCAACAGTACTCGCATGACCTTATTCCGTGCGAAGCACACTGTCATGCGCTGCAATCGACCTACATTTTGTTTCGATGTTAATTAACCAATTGTTTCGCCCGACTTTTCGAATGTCGTGTTCGCAGTTGCTCGAGATTAATTTTGATAATAATTTGCCAATCACGATTGAATATTTTTTGCTATACGAGCGCGAGCGCCACGCGGGAGTGGCATTCCCGCCTAAATATATCAGCAAAATTTATTTAGTCTCACGTACCAGTACCTTGCGCGCTCATCGTGCGCTTATAAAAAGAGGCGAGGTCAAAGCGTCGGTAGCGAGCGGACAGTGTTGAGCCCGCTGGCGCGTCGTGAAGACGCCCGTATTGATATCTATTATTGAGCAACAGTCACGTGGAGCAGTGACGTCAAAAATCGATGCAACGCACAGGCCGATGGCTTTTGGCAAGGCGGTAGTTGACTGAGGGCACTTCATCACTTCTATAAGTCGTGCCATAGAGGAAGGCCGTGTCCGTATGGTGCAAAAACTGATGGCCGAGTTGAAGGTGCTCATAGGCAAACGAGCACCGCTGGGGGGCGCGCTGCCCGCGCCGACTGCGCCGCCCCCCGCGCAGCCGGAGTACACACGGCGGGATCTTAAAGCGAACCTCCATAGGCACATGAGTATAGTTCTCGACAGGTTAGTGATTAAGAATAATTTCCTCTATGCTACTTATTGTTTGTAAACATTAAAGCAACGACGGTTTTTCCGTGCTCACAATGTATTAGTAAAACACTTTTACGTATTGTATTGCGTTATATTTAATAACAATATATTAGATATGTTCTGAGTCGAAAATGAATGTTTAAAATATGATTACTGGACTTGTAGTTACAATGGAGGTAAAAATCTTCATTGAATCTTGTTTTTTTTTGTGTAAGTGTTGAAATAAATGCACCTTTATTTGAATACAATTATATCAATTTGCACTGAGCAAAGTCTGAAACAGACTGCTATATTTAGCAGAATCCTCAACAACAAGTCCAGAATGATTTAATTAGGAATTCGAAGCTTTACGAATGTAATGAAGTACCGAGATTTATTAACAGTAGCCTATAAATTACTCTTAAAATACATTTGTATATAGATATTCGATCCGTCTAAACTACTCCAATTCTCTCATTGGTTAAGGTAAATTGCTTTTTTCTACGAAACTACATCTAATTATACTTCAAAGTTTAAAATGCTTGTGAGTGTTGAGGAGCAATCCACATCCTAGTAGCCATGTGGACTAAGTCCTCTAAGAGCTCTAATTTATGGCAACGCGATCGTCTAATAATACAAGTGTTTACATTTACACCACGGTCGGTTTGGCGGAAGTACTTTAGGGCGTGTCAGAGGGTGACGGAGTTGACGCGACGCCAGCATATCACGTTATTTGCGGTGACAGATGATAGACCGTTTTCAACTCTTTTGGCATAAACGACGTCGTTTTGGATGTTCCTATGTCTCTATGTCACACATTCTAGTATTAAATATTAACAGTCATGTCATTATAAAATCGTTTCGGTTTCAAGACCATGTAATTTATTATTTTTACTAGGTTCCATTTGTCTTCGCACCCAGGTGTTCATTTAATGCTATAAACACCCGACGTACTAATATTGGCTCCGTGCATCAAACAGAGGTGCTATAACCGTAGGTAGTTAGTTATCGTTGTTAATGAAGCATGAAGCTTTAACTTCTTTACGGTATGAAACCATGTAATCGCTTCTAATGAGCATCTGGATTATTTCTAGTGGCATGTCGATGTCGGTTCGTTGGCGTGCCGCGTGACGCAGCGTCGACACCGCAAGTCACACGATGCCGCACCGATGTGCTCACCGCAAACATCGATATGCTCGCCCGTGTTCGGATTACGGCGGCCGCCGGCCGGCGGGGGTGCTTTGTAGTGGTGAGGGCAGTCGCCCGCGCACGGCCGCAGCTCCCCGACGCCGCCCTGAAGCCGTGCCTAGTCCACGTTCTAGGTCAACACACTTATTCGCGTGTACGTCTTATCGCGCTCCCATTATCACGTTAAGCCTATTTCGTTCGTGTATCGATCGATTTCACGGTCGGACGAAACGCAGTCTTAAATTTTACAAGTCGCGTGCACGACCGGCGACGCGCGTGTCGCTCGTCGGATGACATCAGTTAGAGTCGGTCCAACCGCTGGGAACAATAGACGCGCAGTGGCCGCGTCGTGGCCGGCTGGAACGCACGGGCACCCTCATGGAGGACGGTCGATGCGCGACGTGCGAGGCCCTAGGCCGGCGCAGCCTCTCTAGTAAACTGCTGCAGGTGGCCACGGCGCAGGCGCACATACGGACATGCTCGCACGCCTCGTCCCCGCCTGAAAACGTACACGGCTCGGATCTTGCGGCGCGCGCCCTTGCCGCCAAGAGACGCAAGTCGATAGCTGGCTTCAAGCTTAATTTACCCCAGGACACAGCTCCAAAGTCAACCCCAGTCGACACGCCCAGGTCAACATTCGCGCGCAGGAACACGTGGTGCTCGTAAGTCCCATGCTTTTCATTATCATTTTCCGCATGAATCCTTTTCTGTATTTTGATAACAAAAAATCCGAAAGTGTCATGGGAACAGTTGTATGCTATCTTAAGAACTTTATCTAATTGTTATCACAAATATTCGTTATCATACTTTGATAAGTGAATCACAATCAATTGTCTTGAAAGGTTTCACAACTCCAGGTCCGTGATTTTTTTTATGTCTGTTTATAATATTCTGACGCTTACATTTTGTTTTTAACTTAGTTGTTATGGAAACGAGACTTCTAGATTAGATGTCATGAGATCGTATCGTCAAATGAAACACGTTTAGTTTCATTCCAACTAAATGTGTCTATTTTTACATGAAATCACAAAACAAGTAGATTTTTAAGGTAATTGATTTGTACTTCTAATTATAACCTTTTTCATGTTACATTACATTCGTTTTATTATTCCCTCACCTATAGAAGTGCAGCATAATCTGTATTGTATCATATTACCACGATCCGATGTGAAACTAACGGAAATTTCAATTTGTCCAACTTCAGCTCGTTGAGGCAATAATGTGGCCAGGAACTTGTCACTTGAGACGGCTCTTTAAATTTTTGAATGCAACGAGAGCTTTTCATATTCATCGCTGGTCTAGACTATATTAAAATGAAGAGGAATTCTGTTCGTTCCCAGACTGAATTGACGCCAATGACGCAACGTTGTACAAAACTGATCTGATCATAGAATTCGACTGCACTGACACATGTTCTATTACTTGTTGTAGTATCTGTTTTTTGTATGTCCTAAAACAACTGTGACCACAGTGAAAACGTTATCATACTGTTGTACAAATAAGATCCAATACGAAGCTGTATCTATTTGGAGGTTAAAGGGTAATCTAACTTTATAATATTATGCGAAAGTTTTTGATGGATGGATGGATGTTTGTTAGCGGTACCCTAAACGACTGAACACATATAGATGAAATTTGGCATATACGTAGAGGTTAGTCTAGAAGATCATGTAGGCTACTCACTATTTTTTTAATTCCACGCGGACAGAGTCGCGAGCGAAAGCTAATGTTTCTATACTTACAATCACCTGAAAGGTTAAACTTCCCGTTGACAGCTTAACTAAAAAAGATACAACATATACTAGATTACTCCTAACGTACTAGTCTTTTCTAGGCAAAAAGCTTGCGTCCATTATCAGCATTCCTCATAGGTTTTATTCTAAACATAGGTCGCTGTAATTGACTACTTTCTGTTATCCATTGCCAAAGAATCTACATTCTTAGAGACAAGTTTGGCGATAGCAATGCCACACAGGAATGACGGACACTTTTTACGTCATACGATTTATTTATTCACGATCATCAAGGTACTACATACTCTATTTTGCCTATAATTCTAGTGAATTTGTCTACAAACCTAGTGAAAGTTGTAATAAAAAATATTTGGTTACTCAACATGTGTTGAGTTCTGACGGAACCTAATCAACTGTAACGAAAAATGTATTTAGACGATGTGTAATTAGAAAGTATGTAACGTACAAGATAGTAATGTAGGTATATCATGCAGTTACCCGCTGCACTCCTTCAGTATTAAAACATAGTCGAGTATAGGTAATTTATTTACTGTAAAACTGACCAGTTTTAACTGTACAGTTTGACTATTTATGTGCACGAATAGCAACTACATGTCAATAATATCTACAACGTTTAATTACTAACTATCCTTGTGTTCGAAAGAACAATTAAATATAAAAAACAGTAAAAGTAATTCTCAAAGAATTGTTTCATCTAGACCATTACAAAATTTAGTGCTCGCTTACTACGTGAAAACAACAATAAGTAGTGTTTAGTACTTTTTTTAATTACATCTTTGTGTTTACGTGATGCTACACACGTGTACATGAAGCGTTATTACCTTATCATGGTCGTATGTCATTAAGATGATGTCATAACATAGTGTTTATTTTTAATTCTTCCATTAGTACTAATTCCGGTCATTATCTTTTTTATACAAGATAACAACTTTATAATTATACCGTTGTGTGGCAAAAACCCGATAATACCTTTTTCGTCTATAATTGTCGGCATTACAATCACGTATGTCGTCATAGTTCAATAATGTGTAATTGAAAATGGACTTGTTAACTGTACTTATCTTGTTAATGACTTTTGCTTTTTTTACTTCTCAGTATTTTGAAAACAATCATCTCACTGATAATTACCTCTTTAATTTAAAGAAGGTTCTAAAATTCAAAGTATTTTACGTTTTAATTTTGGAACCTAATTATGTTTACGTCATGATTCGGACACGATCTTAGATTTCTTGTATGTAGAAGAATGTAATGAAAATGTTTTGTATGTTTTTCGTAATAGCCAAAGCTATTCAAATGAAAACGTTGTGTTTGTACACGAACGTGAATTCCGATTACATGAATGTAAAATTGAATTTAACCTTTCTTGTGTTATTAATACTTTATTTTAATGATTCTAACATTGTTGTTGTGTGTATATGTTTGGAGGTAGATGAGTCGACGCATTCTTTCGCCAAATTAATTTTCCTTGTTCCGTATGTTACGTATGCACTGTCATTCGTGCATAGTTATGTCCATATTTATGGACACAAATAAAATATTTTAAAACTTAGACCCTGAGACCCCAAAAGTAACTTATTAATACAACTGTTATGATCTAATAATATAAAACTTTGTCTATATGTATTATTAAAAAAAATTACGTTAACGTAAAACCAATTTACAAAAATGTTGTTTGTGCAAATCTGCGCTTGTTCCGGACAATTTTCGTAACGGTGTAACCGATTTTAACTTTAGAAATTTTTCGGGTACTTTTTAGACTTGTTTTGTACGTTAGGAAATAAGCCATATATACACACAATATACATATACATTTAAAGTTTACTTAAAGGTCTTAGATGAAATTTAGTATTAAATTATTTCCTTTATTTCTAGAAATACATTTCGACCTTTGATATCGGACCTTGAATGCATAATTGTCTCAACACATGCAGCACTAATAACTTTAGTTTATGCAGGTATGATGTCATTGCTGTGGAAATGTACAAAGTCTGCCGCTTCTCGGAGTGTCATAAAACACAACCATTAGCATTTGCAACAACACATTAACGTAACAAACGTTACGTGATCTCGCCACTTTATAATTATTACACCATAAGTGTTTTTCTTTACCCTTTTGCTATTACGGTTTTACGACCGATTGTTTTACAAAATAAATCTTTTAATCCGGTAATACTCGTAATTGGAATCAAATACAAACACCTATGTATGAAGGGCTTTATGGCTTAACTTATGATAAATCGCGGATAATTAGACAGATTAAATTAGATAAAGATTTAATTGTTTTCTCAGTTTCGCAAAGTGTGCTTAGAATTTTTATTACGGTTAATTATAGCGTTACAACCCATGTTCAACGGTAGTTTTATGTCTAAATCATAATCGTTAAAAACGTTGTAAAAAAATTAGACACGTCGAGTCTTTTCGAGTACAAATACTCACTGTTTTATTGATAGGATCCTTATAGTTGTAACATCAAAACACAAAACGTCCTACACAGCGTCGGCATACTAATCCGTATTTAAAGCGTCAAGGTTATTACAATTTATATAATTTAACCGCAAACAGCGTTCAGGCGCGTGCTGACACAACGTGAGTGTCGAGAGCCGGCACCTTTGAGTATAAAGAAATGGACTGGCAAAAACCCGCCGCTGTACTAAATAGATGCTGCCAGTATTAGCGGGTGGCAAGGTAAACCCAATGACACTTCCGTACGTAAAATTTAAACTTGTCTATAAACGTATGCCGACTCATAAATTCACATTCTTAACAATAACGATCACACAAGACGCAGTATAGAACTTATTGTTCGTTTTTATTTGAGAGGTAATACGCACATTTGACAGGTTTAGTCTCAAAAGTCAAAGGCTGGCATCGAGCACTGACGCCAACACAGGTGGACATCGTGGACACAACGACCGCGGAAACTAAATTTATGCATGCCGAATTGTTTTTGAACACGCGTCCGTTACGAAATTATCTCTACTTTTATCATAATATTAACCAACGGTCGCATGTAATTGCTTTCGTAATACGTGGGTTTTTGTGAGATGCCAACATATTTTGTCAACTTGCAAAAATGTCGGCTGGTTATGAAAAAGTTATAAATATCATTTTCACAGACTCTTTTTCTCTTTTGCATATTTATTGCGACTCCCTTATTTGCTTCTTACTTATTTACATAAGGAAAATTATAATCCGTGTGATTTTTACATTAAATCCCTTTGGCTCATGCGATCGAGGACAGTAAGCACAATGTATGTATTGTGTTATAATGGCATGATTTAATTCTCAGTACCTCATAGATCTCATACAACCCAGTAGTTAAATAAATATTTGAAAACGTTTTTTGTTATTTCACCTTAAAAGTATCAAATAGATTTTACTACTATAAATGTAGGATCGTAGACATATCTTTGCGTTATACCAGCCCATAAAATGTTACAATCAGTGAAAACAATTTGCTGATAACAAACTAAGTTTACCATGTGAGCAAACAACCAGCGAACACTATCACAGCCTTGAACCACAGCCAAGTCTAGCAGCGTGCTGTTTCCAACTTTTCAAACACGTTCCCTGTTTTAAACGATGTATCGTGTAAGCTGCTCCTCCTAGCGTTTCATAACGATGAGGTAATCAAACATTAACCATGATTTTAAAACACTTTCGAAACTACCAATCTTTTCGGAATCAGATCTTTAATTGCAGTTACTTTTATTTATTTCCGAAAATACTACTTATTTGCATGTATAATAAAGGCTAAACGGCTAAAAACCCCGAGGCTAAACGGATTTAACATAATTGCATTTACCATAGGTACACATGTAGACCATCTGCCAGAGGCGGCAAGTATAACTGCATTCTTCATTACTGTCTACCTTTATAAACATGTCAATACGATGTCGTTACTAATGCGATTACAACTGCTAACAACAATTCAATAGTTTCTTTATATAATAATAGCAAACTGTTCCTTGAAGCATCTTAATGCCGGCTTCATTGCGTATTCCTAATGAGCACAGAAGCCCGAGTCAACAAATCCGTTTAGTTATTTTGCGCACTGATGACGTCGTCAAAAGTATATAGATACTTATAGACTTAAAACCCCATGAATGCGATAAGTAATGCTTTAGTAATATTAACGTAAGTCTTAAGCAATTGAACTTTTACATTAAGAATGTTCGTTATGAAACAGTTAATGCAGTTATATCAAATAGGTTTATAAAAACAGCTTTTTACTCCTTTAACCTTAAATATACGTGTAATATATTTATATCATGTGTTCCTTGTTCCACAAAACCATAGAGACAATCAATTCTCTTAACTTGGATCAAACAATAGAATTACAGAGCACTATTTAAAGTGGCTAGGGTGTAAGTTTTCAGGCCTATCAATAGAATGCAACTAGACGCTCGTGGAACAATTCGCGGAAGCGTTTGGCGTAACAGCGATAGTGCTTTGATGGCACTCGCGTAGTCTAGCCGTCTGCAACTCATTGGTAAATAATGCACATTGTAATGACCCCCTCTCAACACAAGTGACGCTATACGCTACTTACGTTAGTGTTCCAACTCTACTTATATGTAAACTATTTGTTTACTGATATGAGCAGATATATTTTACTATGATGTTTTTAAAGATTAATAAATAGAAGGTTTATCTGTGGGAATAAATGAAAAGCATAATAATTGAAGACAATTTCAATCATAGAACATTACGCACATTTCAAGAAAATACTAACAAAATATCATCATTTATCAGGTTACAACTACCTAAAACAAAAGAAAAACAGGGTACATTTTGGCCTCCAAAACTACCAGCTTTTTCTAGCGATTATTACGCTACTTAAAAATTGTAGGCAGGAAGCTTTAGTACAAAGCTTAAAGCTCCCAGGGAAAACATACAGCTTTCAGTTTTTTCTGGGTATTCGCATTAGAATGATGAAACATTTGTTGAATCGAATCGAATTTGAGCCGGCCCCACCTGTTCTCGTTGTTTTATTCTATGTGATATAAAAACCAGCTAAATCTTGTCAGCCTTGAACCTAAATGTCGGTATGATCCAAAGCGAACTGCGGCAGCGTTGCATGCGCGATTCGATTGCTACGGATTCATTCGCTCAAAAGTGCGGCATTCGGGTGTGTCGCAAAAGCGTCGCCTAGGTGTTCGGAGGCGCCGCCGCTGTAACGCCGCGTCGGCCGTAGCCCCGTAGTAGGCAGAGCGTGCGCGCGCCGCTCGCTCGACCGCCCCACTCCCCCCGCCCCGGCCGGGCCCGGGCCCAGTCCGCCGCAACGCGTCGCCCCGGCTGCCCGCGCGCCACCACGCAAAACAATTCCCACGACTCTACCTCCGACACGCACAACGCTCACGGACACAAAACATCAAAACGGCCCCGCTGAACCCGACGCCCGGGACCCGAAGGTCCCGACTCGTGCAGCCGCAAGGCCCACCTGCCACCATGCAAACTAAACTCATAAACGGGCCCTACTCGTCCATCATGAACAAACAGGATTTGCTCAGAGAAGTCGTTGTCAAGTACATCGATTACTTTTATCCGGTGTAAGTACATGTTTTCCGCATTTATACATTTTTTGGTTACTCTACGACGCAATTTCGAATTTTTGTTTTGTACCGAAACTATTTGGTTTTATTTTTTTAACGAAGTGATACACTGTGAAGGCTCTCATAAAAGTTTAACTAATTACCGAACCGGTAAGTCGGTGAAGGTTTGTCGGCAACGTGTACCACTGCAGCCAGACGAACGGTTGCCATTGGTTGACGTCAGCGCCGCCTATAGAACCTAGGCGTCTCTATCGCCTGCCTGCTGCTGTATCGATCCGCTGCACTAAGCACTAAATCTTCTATATTCATACATTCTATATGTCTACCTCGAGAGTGTTGACCTCGAAAAGCTCCGCCCGCTGCGACATTGATCTTCTATCAATTACGACATTGCTTGTTATTCAATTTTGGCACCTCAACTAAAATAGTATTTTAACAAATGTTTTGTAATCTTTATCTTTTAACAATTTACGTTACATCATGCTAGAATTTGTAATATTTAAATTTAAGTAAATGATTTTTGATGAAGCCGGATGGTAACTACTTTCTACCAAAAAGTTGCCATACCTGTTTGTCTCCATATGCAAAAAGTATCGATCTGAATGTGACTGCGTTTCTTGGAAATGAGATATACCACACTACCAGATATCGGTGATTATTCTATAAGGTTTTTATAAAACCATTCATCACAGATTCTTCGAAAGTTTACGGAAAGCAATGTCGCGTGACCGTTTCGCGTGACCAGTACTCACCGAATCTAATCCTTTTTAAGTATTCTATGTTCCAACATTAGTGTCCTTTGTGTCAATTTGGTTGAGTCGAAGCGTCACAATCAATACACGATTCTGAATCAGCTGTTAAAGTTATTCTTCTATTTTATTTGCTTCACGTGATTTTCTGTAATATGGAACCGCAACATTTCATAGCATGGTACTTAGCTTCATTTCTAGTATGTTCCTTGCGTTAACATATAAGCAGTGTTTGCGTAATAGTTTATTCTGCACGTTAACATGTCAAGTGAAGGCATCGATTTAAAATATGAACACGATGGCCATGTCGACAACGGTCTCCGTCGATTTCCCTAAAACGACCTTGGCTGTTCTTACTGCCCGCTCGCTTCGAGATAACAAGCTGTATACGGCTTTATTGCACACCAGCGATAGCGTTACTTATCGCTTAACATATTAATGTGTATTCAATCGTACGTCCTCCAACACGACAGCAATAATGTCGAATGTAATTGAATATTTCGCAATAATGAGGATCACTTCATAAACACTAATGGTTCTTGTATCGTTGCTCAATCGTTTTAGCGTAGTCGATTACATTTTATGCTGAGTAATGTTAATGTCCTAGCCGTTGATTTGGTTGTGCGTATACAAGTAACATATAACAATAAGTGGTTACTACTACAATGAGTAATGTAGCTATTAAATTTTCATGAGACGCATTTATATCGTGACCTTTGTGTACGTGCTACGAACAAACGTTTAGAAACAACAATTGTATGAGTCATTAAACTAATTAGTACCTTGTCGACAATGATTTTAGTGTGATATGCATTTCATTCTTTGGACTAGTAAAAAATAACTGAAAATTTTGCCACCATTTATACTAATTTTTAAATCAAACATCATCCTATCTTCGTATATTGTTTTCTTTGAAGTGAGCAACTCTTCGACAATGAGTCGATGTTAACCCTTAAAAGGAAATTAAGTTCTTTGAACTTTTCAGCAGACGTCTATAGTCTCATTTCTTTGTTAAGATGAATACCTTTCAAAGTACTTCATAGAAAGCGTTGTTGTGAAGTACGCACGTGCGTGGTGACAAAACCCTTATCTTGCCTTTGTTTGCCCGCATCTCATATTGACAGTATACCACCTACAACGCACTATTTGCTCCTCGCTAAGGCTGTATTGTTTTACAAGTGTCAACAATTGGGGAACCTAGTAAAAGCGGTGTATAATCATGTGTAATCACACTAATTCATTACTCGAAAGAATGGAATTTGTATTATAAGGGGATACGACGTTGCCAGGTACATTGTGAATGGCATACGTGAATCTGTTCAGAGGTAAATTTGGCAACAAATCGTCTCTCACGTATTGGTCTTGAAAGGCACGCCAGTCAAGTTTTTATAGCTTGTAGAATTTCGTAACGGCTGATGAATTTGAAAGGATTTTAATTTGTGAGTTTTCGATTTCAACACAATGGCGGAATGGGTGTTATTCAATTACTGTGTTGGTAATGTATTTTACTAATTCAGTTAAACGATTTAAAAATTTATTGCGTTGTAACAAAGCTATAAATGTTAATGCTTTAAAATTAAATTATGATAGAAATCACAACTAAGTACAATTTCTTTTACGAACGAGGGTAGCGTAATGCTTTAAAAATTAAATCAACATATTACTTAACTTTGTTTTTTTTTTCAACAATTTGTAATAATAAAGATTATTTTAAAGAGTTAATGCCTTGTCTACGGATTTAAAGTCAGTAATCTCAGATTGCAGCTACATAATGATCAAAGTGCGCTTGTCCAAATTCATTACTCCCGGTCTTAATTTTGTGTCAACTATTTAACTTACGTAACCATTGAAATGAAACATGTTGTGATTACTTGTAGTGAAAGTTGCTTCTTATCTGTTATTGTCTCTATAGATTTCGATGTTTGATGCAGCAAACTCTAATTCACATGAACGTTTGATCGGCTTCATTACGTTGCAGCGTTAACATAAGGATTCTGAATTGGCCGTCATGAGCTCTATGTCCGTTATTTAATATCTGAGAGTGTAGTAATGGACTGGACGAAATCGATCGGCGACAACGGTCCCGACTCACGACTCACGACGCTCTGCTCACCTCATTGACGCGACACGGAATCCGAGGCCGGAGAAAGTCAAGTACGCAGCCGTACGTCGTGCCACATACTGGCTACCGGATGATTACGGACAAGATTGTATCATAATGGATAAGTCCGGCAATAGTCCGCGATAATTGCATCTCGGGCTGACGCTAAGTAGACTGTATCGTTCTATGGCCGCACGTGGCGAAACACAATGAAAACGTGCATTCGTGACTTATTTGCAGCTAAAACGCTCGTTGTTTTTTATTTGATCGCTTTCCGCAAGACATTATATAGCTCTATTGCTCAACAAAGGAAATATTTACCCTTTGTAAGTGTTTGTTTATGATGATACGTTAGTCATCCACAACCACTTAAAAGTATGTCTGAAAATTCTACGTGTAATGACAAAGGTATATTAGTATCAAATTTACAACATGTTAAAAATGACATGTGGCAATCAATAGAATTATAACATTAATTTCACGGCCATCATCGGATACTTGAGCAATGTAATATGGTGTTTTGATGCAAATCGCTTTCGTTACAAAATATCCTAGTACGTGTACAAAATATTCGTTCAACGATTAACTAAGACGCAGTATGAAGTGAATACATTTGATAAGGCCAATTATACACGCATTCTTACGATGAAGTTTTGAATAGAAATACCAAAGCACTCAATAGTCAATATATGCAGTGTCAAAACGAAATTAAGTTCGTTCAGCGTTTAATCGATTTACCATGAAACTAATTGTATGAGAAATGCGATTTTTTGTTTCGATCCGGACGTCGATATAACCTTGGTGGCAATAATGTTATTGACGCATTTTAAATGACGACGCCTTTTCAGATAAGGTGCAAGCCTTAAAAGTTGTAACCAATATTTTGGTATTTAGAACATACTGTATGATTAAAAATCTTC
Organism: Papilio phestus; assembly: GCA_018231625.1. Classification (NCBI taxonomy): domain Eukaryota; kingdom Metazoa; phylum Arthropoda; class Insecta; order Lepidoptera; family Papilionidae; genus Papilio; species Papilio phestus. Next base: position 14,054 of record DVQH01000504.1, read on the forward strand.
TAACCCTATTTGTGTATCCACTAATTACATCATTTATATTTAATGATGTTACAAAAGTACAGTTATTTAATTAAAATGTAATTAAAACTAATAATAGCTTGGATAATTTAGTACATTTGTTAACTGACCTTTATGTCAATCTTTTTTCAAGGTGTCTTGATTTTATTACATGTATTGTATTTAAATTCAATTTGGTTTTAAAGTACAAGATTTATAGCGTGTAACTATTTTGTTGTGTGCCCAATGTAAACTACATATAATTACCTAGTCTATATATCACTAATAGTAATATTATTGTTCGCAGCGCGTCGGGCACCAGCGCCGTGGCGATCGACAACAAGATCGAGCAAGCTATGGTGAGTACCGCACTTTACATCCATTGTTTACGATATCAGCTCCCAGTCACCGCCGTCGGCTGAGGGTCAACTAGCGGAACGTTCAAATTTGTATAGTGCCATACAAACTCTATGGCGGCACGTTACTTCGACCGAGACGATGTGTAAAATGCAAACTTAGGTATAGGCGGGACGTCAAGAAGTGCGCTTTCGTACATCCGCAGCGGTCAAATTTGCCAACTGGCGAAATTACCACGACCTCCCGTACAGTTATAGAGAACAAATCTAATTCTCAACGAATTGCTGAATTTCAAACGTGAAATATTAGTGATTTTTTCTTTTTATACAAAGTATGATTACAGTCAAATTATTTCGGTTTACGAAAATTCTAAATAAGGTATAACAATGTGAGGAAAATACGCTTTGATTAATGTAAAGTGAGTACAGTAATAGAGTCCCCAGTACCGGGTGAAGACTCTCCGTACAAGGACGAAGAAGCGCATCAATATAGAATATACGAGTACGACCGCATTGCATGCTGTGTTTACGATACCCGGCGCACTTAAATATACAACTGTGAATATATTCGCATCGCCTTCACACATTTGAATGCTTTTTATTGACCGACTTCCCAAAAGACGGAGGTACTCAATTCGTCTGTATGTTTTTGTTTTTTTTCACGAAACTTGAGATTTTGCACACTTGTGCTTCGCGAGACGATCAGTTAAATTGTGACAGTTTAGAAATCTCATCCTATCTGATGAGGGCTAATTAAACATTGCAATGAATTAGAATGCTTAAATTAAATGTACCTACTAACTCGGGGGTGAACAACATTTATGCACCAAAGTGCGATTTTTTAAAGAATTTAATGCGGTCATAGACATGCCATCGAATAATTTTGACTGGTACTATTACGTCAATTCTATGGTGCACCTACTCATAATTTTGTCGTAGAGTTTTTATGATTATCGACGTGTCTAAAGTATTATGTTGTGGGCCATTTAATGGTACGCGTGCCAGTAGTTCGCCACCCCTATATAGCTATTTAAAGTGTAAATAATAACTAAAAACGGTGTTGCAATAACATTGCGAAGGTTAATTATACAAAATATTAACTAAACCGGCGTTCTCTAATTAAACAATTCATTAGCACGTTGTGGCGCCAGCGTTCCGTGTGTTTGTTTATTTAGGCAATTGTACGATGTTAGAATAAATAAGAAATGTTTGTCATTAAATACGATCTGATAACGATATAAGTCGCAGTGCGTCCTTGCTGTGGACATACTCGACAAGTTTGCTTACTAATTGATTTTGTAAACAATTTATATCAATTATAGTCGGTACTACTCGTTATCGACATTTTTGTTTGTATTCCGTCTTAGGTTGAGATAATTGAATATAGCCTATAGCCATATGGAGTATGGTAACTATTAGTAGTTTTCCAAATTTCATGTGTGTGTATAAATGTAAATTAAAAATAAGGACGTGTTTAAAACATAAGTTGTCTGTTACATAATATATTTGCGCAAGATCGCCAATTAAGATAAAAGAAAATATTATATTTTTTATTTTAAAACCGACCATCCGAATCGATAGCTGCGGTTATAATTATTGAAGGTCCACAACAAAGGCGATTTAAATGAATAAATTTCACGTAATACACCGTAATACGTAAGAGCTGTAATTCTTTACGGCTTCTTTCTTACAATGACGAAATTAATTTCACAATAAATGACGTCATATCGAGACGATAATCCTCACGCTCTAATTAACTGACCACGTTTTCTTTTACACATAAACCCTTTTTCTACAAACAAATTTAATGAGTATATTTCATGGGTTTTCTAAGTAGACTTTGGTAATAAAAAAATTTCGTTGGTTACGAAAAGTATGACAATACTTCAGGTAACATGTATATAAACCCCCGAAATATCTTAGAGTTTTACTGGAGTAGTTACAATCGTTTTAATTATTGTATTGTACACTGTTCATTATTAATTCAAAAAATATTTCATAGTATTTTCAATAACCTTGCTGGACATAACCTCTAAGGGCAGTGTTATTGATCACTCGAACATTCTCATGAATATATAAAACACTTTCGAGGTCATCGGGATCAGGGAGGGGTCGTAGAAATTCAGACGCTTTAACGCACTGATGCGTTAAATTACATTTTCTCATTATCATAACGAAAGTAATAGTAATGTTTTATGTAAGATAATGAAAAGAAATTTTGAAAATAATTAAAATTATGAAATTTACATTTTAGAGAAAGTTTACATTTTAGCAAAATTCCAAAGACCGAGTTTGCTTTTGTAACCATAATACCAACGAAGTGGCTACACTATATCTGGAGATGTAAAATATTGGATCACAGTTTCGTTTCGCTACTTTTATATTCAACCTTCACTAAGGATATTTGATACGACCTTTCCGAACAGACTGAGGCTGAAAATAGGACCTCTAAGCACACGTTGTATCGGCTCCAATGTCAATGGTAGCAACCTGCTCACCTTAACGACTTTTTTATCGACTGGTATCCAAGTTTATTTATAACATTTAATAGAAACTTATGGAATGGCTTTCATGACAACCTGTAACACAATCATTACATAAAAAACACTGACAGTCGATAGAGTCATTGAAGTATACATGTTTAAAGTTTTTTTTTAATTGATGTCAATAAAATTGATCGATTGATGCCATGTTACTTTTCTATATGTTGACGTACGTTGAAAACAAAAACGTTTACAACGTAATGCACTTGTGTTGGCACGTTTGGAAGAAGAGGATTCTTGTTACCGATGTGCCAATTCATGTCTTAATAGTTAAACTTTTAGATAAAGCGTTGTAAGTTTAGGCACAGTATTTTTCAGCCTATTCCGCGCTACGCCGTCTGTAGTCGCCGGTTGTTATCATAACTACGAGCTAATGGAGGAAATCGCGCGCGATAAAACGCTTAAAGGAAAACTCACAGCCGTCGAGAATTAATTACCTGTGCCGCTATTCGGGCTACTGTGTTACTGCGTACATTGCTATAGAAAGTACCACGGCCATTGAAAATGTCTAAATTAATTAATTTATAACTTTACAGATCGAATTGATTTACTTCGGTGTTTTCTTTGTAACAGCAATTTATCGCTTAGTGTCTGCGAATCGATTAAAACTATAGTTATAGCGAATTCAGTTGTCGCAAAATAAGTTTACGATTAAAATTGTAGTTCAGATATTGGCCAATTTATGTAAAAAATGTTATAGTTCAATGTACACCAAAAGCGACAAATATCAGAAAACGAAGGCTTACTAGCTCTAACTTACCTAAAAAGGAAATTTAAATTAGGTAATCGCGTCCATCGCTTGATATTTATTTTAATTGTTACGTTGCGTGTTATTTTAGCAGAACATTTAGGTTAATTGTTTTTATCGTCATCGTATCGCTGTATCGTCAATCTAGGTTTTAATTAAACCTCATTTCAGTTGTAAGTGCCTAAAGATATACTTTGTCCTATTTAACACTAGGCACACGCAATAAAAAGCGTATTCGTGGGAAAACTGTAGGCCTTATTACCACAACACACGGTATAAGGAAACGGCAGAGATGTCGAGTTGCGGCATGTCAGTCGGTCGACCGGGTTCCGCGTGTGCCCAATGCAAGACATTCTCAGAAAAGCATAGAAAGACGCAATAAAAACAAACCCGTCACATTTGCTAGAAAGCAGCGCATCCGAACGCATATAGGTTACGAGACTGAGGCCTCGGAGACCTTCGCGCTGGTTATCTTGTTTTGTGTCACCAGTTTATCAATACAGCAGAGTGTAACTTCCTTATGTAAACATTAAATGTTGGAACATCCTAATTCCGGGCTTTCAGTGTCAATCATTTATATATTTTATTGTGTAAACAAAGAGAAACCTTATAATCAAGGCAAAATTATTTAATCTGCCTTCCTTTATAAGGGGTTGGGTTGTAGATTTTCGTTTTCCAATATAAACTGCTTGAGATCGCCCTTAAAAGCCAAATTATTCTAATTGTGTTGTAACAATATTGTTCCAATGTTGTTATATTTTTAATTTTTGAATTTACTTTAAAATAAGTCGTTTCCGTAGTACATTCTTCACAATTAAATGTAGTTACACAAACAACGAGCATTAAACAAACTGCTTGACTTATTTCAGCGATTAGTTTTTTATCGCTATTTGATTAGATATACACACCTAAAGTGGAGGAAGTCATTAGCGGACGCCCACTCGCTACTAAACAAATAAGGATGATTTCCAAGTGTCGAGATAGCGCAAAATATTTGTTCTAGCGTTTTAACTCTGTGCGTTATTTGCTGAGGAAAGTTATTTCCAAACTTTTTCGTTTTAAAATGTTAGTGCTTTCGGTTAACCCTTACGGATACATTTCCTTTTCAACCCTTGAACCATCGATTTTATTATATATCATCATCTCACACGCTTGGTCTGCCGTGGACACTAGGGTTATCTGGACTACTTTGGGAATCACAACTATAAATGAAATAGTAGATATTCTGTCCGTTTTTTAGCCGGACGTTATTTCGTAACAGTTCTAAAACGAGTTTACATGCATTTGACGGATCCGATCGGACTGGTGTCCAGATAACCAAATTTCTCAATGCCGGATCTCGGTAACTTTTACGTCTATCGTTAAAAGTTTGTCATTCTAAAAACTTAAAGCAAATTTGTCTCCAACGTTTGTGTGCAATTTGAATAAGCACATATATGTGCACACCAAATAACACTGTTTTTGCCCGTGTTTTTTTCTTACTCAAACTTTTCACTATCGTCCAAAAACTAAAAATAGAAAGTAGCAATATAGAGACTATTATACAATTTTATTATTCTCCTTGTGATGCAATCCCTTAAAAATTAATATAGCTTGTTTTAATCGTACATTACATTTTTAAATTTATTAATGTACTTGCCGCTGTGAAATGTTTAGCCCAAACTTGTAATATTATGAAAAGCATAAACAGCTGACAATTGAGACAAAAATAACCGTGTAAAAGACAGCGGTAAAATTCACATAATTTTTTCAAACGAGGCTAATGTTCAGTTATGAAAATATACGCAAATTTAAGTGGGACACCGCACGATGCCGAAACACTACGCACAAACATGTTCTCGTATCTCGCACGTGGCTAGGCTTTGAAGAGGATTACAAAATTATCAGCTGTTGCGAACATGGAATTGTGTACTTTAACGTATTATATGCCTTTTCCAATCTTCTTTTTAATTAGATCTAGTCTGTAACAAAATTCATTTTAATGCTAACTAATTGCAAAACGTCACAATTGTAAACGCTTTCTACAATAATTAGGTTGTGTCGTTTTAGTCTACGAACTAAATATACTATGACGATTAGTCTAAGATTTCACACCTGTTCCTTATCTTCACGAATTGATTTCCACGCACCGGTTGCGTAAAACTGCAATCTCCGAAGAAGTGGCCTGCTCGTCATTATAATAGTAATGTTACTACATAACACCGTTATTAGATCTTCGACACAGTTCGAATCATTAATGACTTCCCGTCTTATAAAATGCCCAGGAAACAGCTCCCGGTATACTAACGCTACACTAATGTATTGTCAGATTCATTAATTTGTTTAAAACATTAATATCCTTTTACGCTGCGATATTAATGGTTTACAAACGAGTTTTTGTATTACACATTAATTTTCTTGCTCGTTTGATACAATAAAGAAACATTTTAACGGAAGTAAACTTGTATATTTATGAAACATTGTCATCAACGTTTATAGGTTTTGAATTAATTTTTGTAATAAATTCTTTGTTTTTTATAGTAAGATATACTTTATGCAATATACCTATGAAAAATTACTTATTTATTTTGTTCTCGTATTTACATTGTCAACATTATTGAATTATCATGTAAATAACTGTAAAAATATTGTTTTTAGGCCTAATCGACTTGTAAATGTCCGTTTTATCTATCTACATATCCGATCGTTGACCCGCCAAGCATGTTTGGTGAATTAAAGAAAATGTATGCCATTTCGTCTGGTAATGTATTTTGTTTGTGATAGAGTAATGGAAATCAGACGTGGATGCTTGAATACTAATTCACAATGTACTTGTATATCGGATGAATTTGTGTGTATTTGTAATTGGAGTCACGGCGCGTGGGAACAGCTCGCTTGCATAACGTGTCACTTACCATAATGCTCTATTGCGTTTGTAGGTCCCAACGAGACCGCACATATGTCACAATGCAACGGTAACTCCACATACGGTCATTGATCAAACAAGATTTTTACATTTCTAGGCTACAGCTTTTACAGCTTTATCTTTATTAAATCTAGCGTAAATTGAACTCGAGTACATTTTAAAGGGACTCTACGTATCACAGACATTAATTATAAGTTTGTCCCATGTTAGTAATACACGTGTAAACTGGTTTTCTCATCAATGGATAATATAACATAGCTACCGAGCTCGTATGTTCCATTATAATTAGCTATCGCAGATGGCCTCAAGCGATTGACCCCAATCCGTCCCTATTCGCCCACTACTTCTCGTCTAACGTTGTATTTTTATCCCTCCATGTTCCACACGCTCCTCTGCTTATTTGTTCTCCCGTTTTATATCGACTTTGATGTTACCCCGACCGATTGCCACCACTCGGCTGGACAAACGGTCAATATTATGACTGACCTGAAACGACCCGCAAATAGCATGACTCTCTTTTTTTTATTTAGGTAAAATGTGTAAACAACTGTAGCAAAATATTACTGTATTCATTGTATTATAATTAAGTAAGTAATTGTTAATAAAAGCAAACTAGGTAATTTACAAATCATGAAGGAAATTTGAATAAATAAGTGCAAATTTATAACATTAATTATCATCATAATTACCTTACGTAATTTCTATTGCCTGCAAAATAACGCCATTTGATTATTTATCTATAGTACTTTTAGATATAATTATATATATATTTCAAGGATAACCATGTATTACTAAGCTTTCTTTTGTCATAAGTTACTTGTACTTCATGTTTATTGCTGTTTTCCATGAAATACGTGATTTCGCTTTGTATTAAATTCTATAAAATACGTATAATTGCCGTACACCTATTTTAGATTTGATTTATTCGATAAATATACTAAAATCTAGATTGTCATGTTTCAATGATCTAAGTCTGTAACAAGTGTTGTATTCTTTCTATCAAATTATAAACTAGTTCAGTCACATGGCCAACATTACTAGTCCACCTTGAATCTAGCTGCCGACTGCGACGCACACGCACGCCGACTACTATATTGAATATCGCGTCCGCTACCAAAGTACTATCGTTCGTTTCGAAAGATCGCGCCTCCACGATGTTACGTCACCTCGGTTGTGTTTACCAGATATTCATCCAATCGTTGTTTAGAAGCGGCCGGCCACGCCGCGCCGCTGACCCGCTTTCTGACATTTACGCGCGCCGTGAAGCGCCCTACAAAGTTCCTTGCTCTTTGATCATTAAAAACAACAGACTTTATGTAAAGTGTCATGTTTTTTGTCTATCAGGTTGTTTGTTTTATTTTTTGCGTCGTTAGCGAGCGAATTAACATCTGGTTCTGAAGTACGTAGTAGCAAATTTAATTTGTTCGACGGCTAAGCCTGTCGCCATACGCTAATTCCCTCATTGTGCGCTTGATTTGCATGAGTCAGGCGTGACCCGGCAGGCCGCTTGGAATAGACGCGGAAGGAAAGCTGGCCCCAATGGAGCACTAGGAGGGACACACGTGCTCTCCTGATTGTAGTGTTAATAGTAGTCGAAGCCAGTTGAGACAAGATAGGGACGGACGTTCCAGGGTCAGGGCAATGATCGCGTGCCATCGTAAGATAGGAGGAAGTATGTACAAATAAAGGGGTGTTAGAGATTAATTAAGATTGACATAGACTTAGTTTTTCTGTGTTTTCTAAAATGTACCTAATTTAATAGCTTAATTGTAAACAAGTTCTAAAATCGGTTTTCATTCCATTAACATTTGATACGACTTCTTCGTTATATAATTTTTAATTTAACGTTGTAACTATTGTGATTCTAATCTATGGATATACAAATGTTTACTGTATAACAATATAACGACGTGCAAGCAAGATGTTTATCATGTATTTGCTCGGCTGGAGCTATTTACCAATCGTCGATAATAAATTCAACGATGGAAAAATACTGAAACACGATGCTAATATATTCGATATATTGAACATATTGATCGATTTCTTTCATATCTCTCAAGATATGACTAAAAAACTTTTTATTGTAAACAGATTTGTGATCAACAAACATTTGCAAAAACAGTCTGACCTTCGACTAAACTAAAACACATTTGATTACGTAAATATATGTTGTACCCATATTATGGTGTTTTTATATCTAACGATTGTAGGAACTCTATAAAAACATGTTAAACCTGTTCTAAACCATATTGTATAAATAGGTACTTTAATA
>DVQH01000505.1:0-22866 GCA_018231625.1 Papilio phestus
TCTGTATGTAAGATATCATGTCTTACAAGTGAACATACATACACGAGCCAAGTAATAATAATAACAAGTAATAATATAAATTTGAGTTTGTTCCTCATTTTCAAGTTTAAATTTGGTAAAACGCAAGTTTAAAATCAGTTTCAATTTTAATTTTGTAAAAATACAAGTTTAAAATTAAACTTGTTCTCTATTACAAGTTTAACCATTTTTATTTCTAAAAGTGTAAATAAAAACGTACCAAATGCGACACAGACATTTGCTTTGGAAAGCAAAATCTACTGATTTGTTGTGTACTCTTTGCGGCACACTTGTTCACTCGCGGACCCCACCTGTTCTGCTAAAACACTTAGTAAATTTTCTATATATATTTTTTAATTTTATTATACTATATTCGACATTATAAAGTTGATTAAACATAATTATTCAAAAAGAATTTTATCTTTATTCCTACAATGATGCAGAATGTGTGTGCCAATCACGAAAGAAGTGATTTTGCTTCGAACGGTACAAAAATTCTGTACCAACCTGAACTATGTTTTTATTACAGTGTAGCTTTTACGGAATACAAATTTAGTAAAATATTAGTTTGAAACGTAAAAAAGTATTGCTTTTATGTTAAATTAAATAAAATAAAACCGGCCGAGTTTTGCAATTTTTGTCGACTGACTCGGAGATTGTTGTTTCACCGCAGTAAAAGTTTCCGACAAAATACAATGGAAAAGTATTCATGCCTCGACATTGCGCAAGCACTGCGACTGGTGGTGGAGATTATTATATCACGTATATCGAACCCTGATATCAGTGATCACCATCACATTGAACCATGTTCTTTATAACCGAGTCGAGTACTATTTGACCCGTATGTTTGGAACCAACTGACAACAGTGCTATAGCATACTAGTATACTTCACTATTTGCACAACGAATCATCCGCTTGCTTCTCTTTGGTCTCTTGATTCACTCCTTTCGCACCATCCAGATCATTCGCACATCAACCAAACAATGACAGTGACAAAGCATGATTTGCAATTAGTTTATTTTAAGTAAATAAAAAAACAACAAATATGTACACAACATTGTACATATAAATTATTTACAGTACAAAAAAATATACAAGATTTTTATAAGAAAAAAACTCTTGTACTTAGCGAGACCCAAGTGGATTGCACATATTTCGGTAGCCACGCCTTCGACTTGTGAAGATGAAATCTTTCACAAGAGTTGACATTTTATCTTATGGAATTCAATTTAATTGATAAAATAAAAAGTTTAGTTAAAAATATCGTCCACGATTTTCTGAAAGTGCCTATCAAATGAATATGTATTAGAATTGAACCAAATTATAAAAAGTCTTTACTTAGATATGACTGGTTGCTCATAGTTGTAGAAGGGATTGTTGGTAGTGACATCAACGTATTCCTGATGTATTTTCCGAAGAATAGACCGTGCCTCATTATCACGAATCGAAGTATTGTTGACCATCAGCAATACCTTGGTGTGTGTGGCAGAGCAAAGACCATAGATTTTGTAGGTGTCACTTTGAGAGAGAACGCCGAGGAATGGCTCTCGACTGCTTTGTTTCTCTTCAATCACATCTAGCGAGGAGTGTAACTTGAAAAGCATTCCCAGTAAGTCGTCATTTCTGGTACGAACCAAGACAGGTTTGTTTTGGTTGTTCACGATAGTGATAGCTAGCACAGACATGGCAGGTCAGGTCAAGTGATACTCCCTAGGACTAGACCGCCACGCGCAAGTGCAAACCATTCACCACAATTACAAGCTAGCTAACGTCTGCAAACGCCAATCGGTGGTATGTATGGCACATTGGTGGGCACAACAATAGCTCACTAAATGTACCATGGAGTGGAGTGGAGAAAAGAGCGCACGCGTGGTGGCGAGTGAAGCTATCTATGTGTGAGCCGTACGAGTGGCAACTCAAACTGCAAACGCAGTGATCGTCACTCTCTCCTCTGCTCGTCTCTCCGGTAGGCGTAAAACCAGAGCCAACTTGCCATCTCGCCCTGTCTGCCACAAAAGTGACCATCTCTTGAACCTAGTTCCAGACCTCGTGAGTCTCGATTCTCATCATGACTGTGAAAGAATGGCTTGGCCAGGGTGCTGCCAATCGGACCCATGCGATGGCGGTCACTCGGGACTACATTTCTCAGCCTCGTTTGACCTACAAAACGGTGACAGGTGTCAACGGGCCACTGGTCATTTTGGATGATGTCAAGTTTCCCAAGTTCTCTGAGATTGTTCGTTTGACTCTTAACGATGGCAGCGTGCGAACAGGCCAAGTGCTGGAAGTCAGTGGTTCTAAGGCAGTGGTTCAGGTCTTCGAAGGAACATCGGGAATCGATGCCAAGCACACTATTTGCGAATTTTCAGGTACAATTATTGTATTAATTTAATTATGTTTATCACTATCTATGTTTAATAGGCGACATTCTACGCACTCCGGTGTCTGAGGACATGCTTGGTCGTGTATTCAACGGTTCAGGCAAACCAATCGACAATGGACCACCAGTGCTTGCAGAAGATTATCTTGATATTCAAGGTCAGCCCATCAATCCAGAATCTCGTATCTATCCCGAAGAAATGATTCAAACGGGAATTTCAGCAATTGATGTAATGAATTCGATTGCTCGTGGCCAGAAAATTCCCATTTTCTCTGCTGCTGGTTTACCGCACAATGAAATTGCGGCTCAGATTTGTCGTCAAGGTGGATTGGTCAGACTGGAAGGCAAAGGACCGATTGATGACAACTTTGCCATTGTTTTCGCTGCTATGGGCGTTAACATGGAGACGGCTCGCTTTTTCAAACAAGATTTCGAGGAAAATGGTTCCATGGAGAATGTGTGCCTGTTTTTGAACTTGGCTAACGATCCCACCATTGAGCGCATCATCACTCCTCGTTTAGCATTGACCACCGCCGAGTTCTTAGCCTACCAATGTGAAAAGCACGTTCTTGTTATTCTAACCGATATGTCTTCATACGCAGAAGCTTTGCGAGAGGTATGATCAGTAGTTTATAAGAAAACAATCTTATTACTTATATTCAAAATAAATAGGTATCAGCTGCCCGAGAGGAGGTGCCCGGCCGACGTGGTTTCCCCGGTTACATGTACACTGACTTGGCTACCATCTATGAAAGAGCGGGTCGAGTAGAAGGACGCAACGGATCAATCACTCAGATTCCAATTCTCACTATGCCAAATGACGACATCACTCACCCGATTCCCGATTTGACTGGCTACATTACTGAAGGCCAGGTGTACGTCGATCGACAACTGCACAACCGACAGATCTATCCACCTATCAATGTGCTTCCTTCTCTGAGCCGTCTGATGAAGTCTGCCATTGGCGAAGGGATGACCCGAAAAGACCACTCAGACGTATCGAACCAACTCTACGCTTGCTATGCTATTGGCAAAGATGTGCAGGCGATGAAAGCTGTGGTTGGTGAAGAAGCTCTCACCGCCGAGGACTTGCTCTATCTCGAATTTTTGAATAAATTCGAAAAGACTTTCATCTCGCAGGTAACCACTTGAATCATTTCAGTAGACTACACTAACTGTTTGCAATCCAAATTGCAGGGCAACTACGAGAATCGGTCCGTGTTCGAATCGCTTGACATAGGCTGGAAACTGCTGCGTATCTTCCCCAAAGAGATGCTCAAGCGTATCCCGGCCGATACATTGGCGGAATTCTACCCACGACAAGGTGGACCTGCCAGTGGCTCGAACCAAGCCAAAAACTAGTAATATTACCAAGCTCATCTCCACCGACCTGTCATGTCTCTCATCTTCTAGTCTAGAACTAATTTATCACGTGTTTTACCAATTTTATTATCATGTTATGTTAATCATTCCAGTCAAGAGTTTTGCGAGTACCTTACTCACTGCGTTATATTTATTTTATAGTGTTAACTGGGTTTGAATTTAATTTGTACATTCTAAAATAATAAAAAGAAACCTAAATGTGTAAATGTGTTAAAACTTTTGAGATCAAAAGTTAGTGTATAAGAAGGGATGACAATGGGCGAGGATGATTTCAAATTAGTTTTATCACAGAGACAAGGAAAGGATAACATGGTAAAGGTGAAAGAAAAGATAAAAACGATACTATACAAACAATGAGAATTAATAGGAGTCGTCATCAGAGTTATCGCATTCTCCCACAGGGTTGTAAGATGGTGCTAGGCTTGTGAGGTTGTTGCTCATAATGGGCTTCGGCTTGCGGAACTCGTACACCAGTGGATATATGTGCTCCACCGCTAACTGCACGTTTCGCACACTTGGAGCGGTGATTGTGATCGATCCCGTTTGGAATATTTTGAGCACCGCTTTCAGCTCTTTGATTCTGTAGGTCGCTCCTGGATGAAGCTCTGGCTCATAGCTAGTATAGCATTCAATCATATTCAAGTTAGTCATTCTGATTGATTCAACCACACCAATTCTCACCTCGCTAATGGTCTATGAATATCACTGAATTCATGAATCTTAATTCCAAAAGGCATCTTGCAAGCACCTAATACATTAACCACACGATAACTGCTGAATTTCACCCGAAAGCCAAGCTTCTGTAAGCATCGTGCAACTTTGCGTGCTGCACACTTGGCCGATTCTTCTGTGGTTGCGCCGGTGCAAGTAATCTTTCCCGAGGACCAAATGCTGGCCGTCACAAGTGGTTGTCTCAATTTCATTAAAATTATCTTTAATATAAGACCAAACAAGCAATGTCAAAATTGTTGTTAAACACAAACCGTTTGAAAACTTACTGATTGATCACGTCTATAAACAACATTGGCTCCTGTTGTGGCGATTTGTCGGAGATTGAGGTGACATCGAACACTAAAGTTTGTGACTACGTTGCTGATCGTAATGTCCACTGAGTCTTCTTCGTGTTGGGGCTCTTCTCTTTGTGACTCATCATTGTTATTGTTGTCTCCGTTATTCTCATTTGATTGCGCAATTTCGGCATTCTCGCTATACTCGTTACCGTTATCACTCAAAATGGTGTTTTGATCCAAATGCTCGCTTGCTAATTGTGAAGACGTTTCATTGTTGTTGTCTACATTTGTCAGTGGACTACTGTTGTTGACTGTTGCATTGTGAACTTGATTCACAAAGTTAGAGGTGGCAATCATGGTTCAATGTATAGCTATCAACCCGAGCGACGAGAATTGAACGAGATATTTCGCACCAGCTTACGGATGTAAATCAATCGGACCAAAAGTTCATACAGAATATTCGAGAGTGGTGGCGATTAAGAACGCAGATTAATGCTTTGCAAGGGAAGCGGCTTCTTGTTGAAGGGTTGGTGCAAATCACCGCGCCAGTCTTAGCGTCATGCACTAGCAAGTGCTCTTCATAGTTCCCGAGGGACGGCGTGGTCACAGTGGTCACCGGGACCAGGCTAATCGGTGCTAATCGGTGCCGGAGTCTAGTAGTGAGAGAAGAGCGATTCGGCTGCAAACAACACAAGTGCCTCACTCATACACGACGACGGCGACGACTCGATGAGCGTGAGTTTGCCGTGCTGATTGAAATAGACAATGAGTGGCCCAACACTTGTGCCCCAACGCCGGCAGTCACGCGAGCCGTATCACCATAGTTTTCCGCTAGACATTACACTAGGGCTACTTTTTGCTTCAAGTTTTCAGATGCTTTTCCGATTCTTGAAAATTTGAAAATTGTTTTAGATCTTAAAATGCTTGGCTTCATTTAGCCAATAGACTTAATCATATAGAATCTACCGCATGCCTTGGCTAGTGTTGTGCTAGCCAAATCAGGTAGGCTGGCCGCCGACGCCACTGCCACTAGCGCCATGCTACCGCTCACACCAAGTACGGCCCTCCCTCCATTGCCACTGCGCCTTACTCCACACTCCATACTCCACACCACTCTTCGTCCACTCCCACACCCAGCTCATCGTTTTGGTACCCTAAGTGGGAGCTCGTCATGCTTCTCATCATTATCGCTATTCCAATTATGAGTTTCAGATTCAGACTCTCTGTCAGAATCCGATCCTCGTCACTGAAATCTGAAAGCTATGACCCGGATAAGTACAAGTACCAAAGCTTAAACGGAAGAGACCAATGCTCTCATGTTTTGGCTTGACTCGGATGACACTTTTCCTATTTTCACAGCCTTTCGGGGTCTTGCTAGAACTAATGAGGAGACTAGATAATATACGATGTTATCCGAATTCAATGCGTCATACATCGGGCCAGGCAGGGAAGTGAGTGTCATTGGCCGATGTATGAGACCCAGAGTGGGAGGGGCAGTGGGCAATAGAATAAAGTAAGTTCGAGATGAGCCATAGAGTAGGCTAATTGTCCAGGTGTTTAATTATGACCAATCGGTCGGGGCAGGAGTGCTCGCGAGTGGTAAAAAGCAGTGGAACCAAACCACACCCCTTGTCCCTGGTGAAGCCTTTCACACCAAGTCGTGGGTAATC
This sequence comes from Papilio phestus, assembly GCA_018231625.1. Lineage (NCBI taxonomy): Eukaryota > Metazoa > Arthropoda > Insecta > Lepidoptera > Papilionidae > Papilio > Papilio phestus. The sequence continues at coordinate 6,463 of DVQH01000505.1, forward strand.
TCTCTCCCCATTCCCCACTTTGGTCCCATACATCGGTCAATGGAACTCACTTCCATGCTTGATCTGAATGGGGTGCATCTTCTGGTATTTTACATAGTCTAGTCACCCCATAAAGTGCACTTGTTTCAATGAGAGCAATTGGGTGATTATTTGTTTTGATTTGTGCTTGGAACAACTAATTCTAAATTCTTGATAAAAGTAAAATTGGAAGAAAACTAGATCAGTGTAGGGGATAGCTAGGGAACCCTAAAAGAGGAGGGGAAAGGAGTGGAAAGAAAGATGGCAAGCCAGTGTGTACTCTACAGGTTTGTGTGTCTGGCAGTGCATCGAAGCATTGGAAGGTAAAAAGGGCAGCGTGATAGGTGGTAGATGAGCACAGCTCGCCATCGAGCCCGAGCAGAGCAAGAGGAGGCTGAGGAGAGTGTGGAGAGAGCCCGTCCTCTGTGAAGGTGTCGTGAGTGATCTCTCTCTCCCTCTCTCTCTCTCGCTTTCACAGTGAGTGTTATTTTATTAAGTTATATAGCTGGGAGAGAGGGAGCAAAAGAGCCAGTGTTGTGGCTCTGAGCAGTCGCTCTCTGCCTTTCTCTGCCACTCACTGCCTCATTCTGGCTGAATCTTATCATCAAAATGGCCGAAGTGCTTCTCACTCCCAGTCGAAGTGAGTGAAGCTTGACTCGTTGCTCACACTTACCACGACTTGGTAACCTCGACCATTGGTAACCGATCAGCGGCACTTGGCCACGCAATTGGTGGTCAGGGTGGCCTCGGTGGCGCTAGGTCGATTCCTGCCAGCGTCTCCCTTTGTCACACACAAGTCAACACTGCTACCACCAATGACGCTTTCGCTGCTGGTGAAAGCTCCTCTTGACTCTGTTATTATTTTCTTCGCTATTTAGTTTATTTATTTGGTGTTCTGTTTACATCGTCTCATAGGTTCTGTTTTATATTTATTTATTATTTTTATAATTACTATAAAGTGAGTAATTTTTTACTCTTCAAAAATATATAATTTACCTTCTAATATTTATTTTGTTTGTTTTGATTCAGTGTATGGACCTGTTTGAAGCTCTTGGTGCTAAGTTATTTCTGTGGAGCCTGTGAATTTTTTATTTTATTCTAAAATGTTATGAGACATATAATTGTTTTTGAAAATGGGTGATCATATGACAAACAGTGGGCCATCTGTGCCATCAAACAGCAATGCAACCAACTCAATTTCTCATTCATTCATTTTGAATAATTCATCAATAGCTATGAATGAACCGCCGCCTTCCAAGAGATTAAAAAGCAGCGATTCTACTGATTCGTTGATGGGCATGTTTAATAGTTTGCCGGATGAATTATCTTCTGGTCAACTGTCGAGTGCGACCAACCCAAACATGTCCCTTCAGCAAAATTCAAGCATGCCGCTTCAACAACAAAACTCGAGCATGCCTATTCAACAACAAAACTCGAACTTATCCTTAGCACCACAAAACTCCAGTATGTCTCTACAACAGCAAAACACCAGCATGCCTCTTCAGCAGCAATTGAATATGTCATCACAACCTAGAAATTCGACCCAGCTGCGATATTCTGCACAAGTGGCACCTCAAGTGCAAATGATGACTAATCAGCAATCCAATTTTGTCCAGCAAAACTTTCAAAATAACACGATGAGAATGACACAGTCTCAGCAGCAGCAGATGCGCTTCATGTCATCGAATGTTTCGAATATGAATCAAAACAATGTAAATCAAACTAATAACATCAATATTTCTCAGCAACAATTACAGCAAGGATCTCAGAATCAACTAAGTGGCTTTCCTACTCTTGGTCCGAATTCTCGATTTAATAATGCAACCCAGGCGGGTAACATCATGCAAGCGGACACGGAGAAGCGCAAGTTAATTCAACAACAACTAGTTCTCTTGCTGCATGCTCACAAGTGTCAACGTAAAGAAGACTCTCAACGAAGTAATGGGCATGAACCTCCAACTTGCAAGCTACCTCATTGTCCAACCATGAAGTCAGTTTTAACTCACATGAATGGCTGTGCTCTTGGTAACTTTTAAAATTTTATTATTTTTTTTATATTTGATGGATTTTTTTTACTAGGGAAATTATGCAATGTTCCACATTGTTCAAGCTCACGTCAAATTATTAATCATTGGAAAAATTGTACGAGATCTGACTGTCCAGTTTGTTATCCTTTGAAACAAGCTGGTGACCGTGGTGCTGTGGTTGGCATTGGCGTGGGTGGCAGACTACAGGTAAAATTTTGTTTTACATTTTTACCAAGTTGTATGTTTTTAAATCTTAACGGTATAATCATTTTTCAGCATCAAATTCCGGCTTCATCTGTACTTGACTCAATGAGAGTAACTCATGCAGCTAATAACAAGAATGCATCTCAGATTGGTGTCAATTCAATGAACTCTCACTCTCAAGGAATACCTCAGCAACCAGATATGCAAAGGGCCTATCAAGTGTTAGGACTTCCTTTTAACAACGCCTTGTCATTTCAACAACAAAGTCAGAATATGAATAGAACAAACATGAACTCCCAATTTCCCATCTCGGCAAATCAATCCAAAGATTGGCAAAGTACCGTCAATACGGATCTTAGACAGCATCTAGTTCAGAAAATAGTGAGCGCAATCTTTCCCAACTTTGATGGGTCTCCTCAAGATCGTAGGTTACACAATCTCTACCAGTACGCAAAAAAGGTTGAGAATGATATGTACGAGAAGGCAAACTCTCGTGAAGAATATTATCATTTATTAGCGGAGAAAATCTACAAGATCCAAAAAGAGTTGGAAGAAAAGAGACACAAAAGGAGAGAAATTATGTCTCAACAACCTGCTGCTCAGATGAATAATAACATTAGAGCTACTACCTTGCTAAATAATGTTTCGGTTCAACTCAATTCAAACACCCAGCCACAACGGCTTAACATGGCCAATGTGAATCTGTCGCCGCAACAACAACAAAATATGAACAATCAGACTTCACAACCGTCCACAATGACATCTATGCCTGGACCATTTTTTATCACTAACAGTGCAAACCAAGCGCAAGTATCTCAGGCACATAGTCTTAATAATCAACAAAACTTTAGACCATCATTTAATGCAAATAATAATTTTATTGCCAACTCTAACTCTTCCAATACAATTATGTTGATGCAACAACCAAACACTCCGCAATCAACTTCAACACCTCCACCAAGAATTCCTCAGTCCGTCAGTCAGCCAGTCCCGACTACCAATTCAACTATTTTTCAGCAAAGTAATAATAATCAGAACAACTTGCCACAACTGAACGACACTAATAACACCATGATTAAAAGCGAAGTTATGGATGAAATGTCTTCAATATCTTCAAATTCTCAGCTGCCTGTTAATTCTGAACTTGTCAACATTAAAACAGAATCCAACTCATGTGACAAGATGATTTCCCATTTGAACAACATGAATTCGAAGGAGATTAAGGAGGAATCAAGCGACGAGAAAAAGCCGACAATAGAAAGTCTTCTGTCTTCCCCATCCAAGGATAGTGAGCAAATCTCAAGCAGTACTACTCCTTTGCAATCATCTACCACTAGTGCGCCCATCAAATCGCCTAATTCGGTGCCTAATGTCGAAGTCAAAACAGAAACCTCCGAATCGGATTCTTCAAGTACGAATAATTCATCTGCCTCATCTACTTCCAAACCATCGACTGCTTCGAAGAAGAAAGTTTTCAAGCCAGAAGAACTTAGATTGGCTCTAATGCCTATACTAGAAAAAGTGTACAAACAAGACCCTGAATCATTGCCTTTTCGAATACCTGTAGATCCAACCGCATTGCAGATTCCAGATTATTTTGAAATTATAAAGAGGCCTATGGATCTATCAACAATTAAACGGAAATTGGATACTGGTCAATATACTGATCCGTGGGAATACGTAAGTGACATGTGGCTCATGTTTGAAAATGCATGGACTTACAATCGGAAAACATCTCGAGTTTATCGCTATTGCTCTAAGGTAAGTTTTGCATTTTACATATAAACAATAATAATATTAATATATATATATATTGATCTTTCAGCTAGCTGAAGTTTTTGAAAGTGAAATTGATGGCGTAATGCAAAGTCTTGGTTATTGTTGTGGAAGAAAATATGTCTTTCAGCCTCAGATACTATGTTGTTATGGCAAGCAACTATGTACGATTCCTCGTGATGCCAAGTATATGAACTACCATAATCGGTATGTTTTTTGTTATTATATAATATAAAAAATGCTTATTTACAGCGACTTTTCTAATATTTCTACTAGATACACGTATTGCATGAAGTGTTTTTCTGAAATACCTGGCGATACTGTCACTGTTGGTGATGTGCTTGGTCTAGATGCAAATTCAAGCAATACCCAAACGATTCCCAAGAATCAGTTTGAAGAAGCCAAAAACGATCATTTAGATGAAGAACCCTTTGTTATATGCAAAGATTGCGGTCGGAGACAGCACCAAATATGCGTTCTACATCTTGACTCGATCTGGCCGGAAGGGTAAACAATAAGTCATTGTTTATTCATTTATATATAATAATATAATTTATTATCTCGTCGATGCATTAGATTTGTATGTGATGGTTGTCTTCGTCGTGATGGAAAGCGAAGAAAAGAGAACAAATACGGCGCTAAGCGTCTACCGGTTACCAAACTTGGTACTTTTATTGAAAATCGAGTCAATGGCTTTTTGCGCAAGAAAGACTGTGGCGCTGGTGAAGTTTTCATTCGTGTGGTTTCTAGCTCTGATAAAGTTGTCGAAGTGAAACCTGGTATGAAAGCAAGGTAATTGATTGTCATTCTTAGTGTTTTCTAGAATATTCTATTTTAACAATTGTTGCTTTTTTAAGATATGTCGATACACAAGAATGGGCCGACACGTTTCCGTACCGCGCTAAAGCACTGTTTGCTTTTGAAGTAATCGATGGAACCGATGTATGCTTTTTCGGAATGCATGTTCAAGAATATGGTTCGGATTGTCCTTTTCCTAATCAAAGGTTTGTATAATTTTACATATATTTATGCTTTTGTTGTTTTTGGTTTAATAACTAGTTATATTTTTTGACAGACGCGTTTATTTGGCATACTTGGATTCTGTTTACTTTTTTCGTCCAAAGCAATTTCGAACCGCAGTATATCACGAGATATTATTAGGTTACTTGGATTATGCTAAACAACTTGGCTATACAATGGCGCATATCTGGGCATGTCCACCATCTGAAGGTAGTAATCAGATTTGTCTAATTTACCGATAAGTTATAATGTTTTGATAATATTAACTTAGGTGATGATTACATTTTTCACTGTCATCCTACGGAGCAAAAAATTCCCAAACCTAAACGATTGCAAGAGTGGTACAAGAAAATGCTTGACAAAGGCATCATTGAACGTATTGTTTTGGACTACAAAGATATCCTCAAACAAGCGAACGAAGACAATTTGAAAACTGCAAATGAACTGCCATACTTTGAAGGTATTTTCGTTTCTCATATATAATAACACAAATTTAATATATCTATCTATACGATAATTAGGTGATTTTTGGCCAAATGTTCTGGAGGAATCTATCAAAGAAATTGAATTGGAACAAGTTAAAGCACAGCAGCAGCAACAGATGATGGATTCTAGCAAATCTGAACCGAACAATTCCAGCATAAAGACTGAAGAAGATTCGATTGGTTAGTAAATATTATCATACATATTAACTTTTATGAAATAATATACTAATAATAACTTTTGTTTTTATTATTAGAAATTGTTGATAATAATGGTGATCAAAAGGAAGCCGATAGCAAGAATATTAAAGAGTCCAATAATATCAAGCAGCACAAGAAAAACAATGCAAATAAAAAGTCTAGCAAAAAGCAAAACAACCGCAAGAATAATGTTCATGCGCGAATGAAAGGAGGTTTGCTTGCCAACCCAAATCAAGCTCAGGTATGTTTTATTTGATTTTTTTAATATGTAACCAAAAAGATATTTTTTAATAGTTGGACCCGGGTCAGCAATTTGATGCTGAATTGACTTCGAAAATATTTGCTACAATGGAAAAGCACAAAGAAGTTTTCTTTGTGGTACGTTTACACTCAAGTCAGTCAGCTGCAAGTCTTCCACCAGTTAATGATCAAGACAGTCTTATCTCTTGTGATCTCATGGATGGCCGTGATGCTTTTTTGACCCTTGCTCGCGATAAGCATTATGAATTTTCAAGCTTAAGAAGAGCCAAATTTTCTAGTCTTGCTATGCTTTATGAGTTGCATAATTCCAACAGTGATCGCTTTCTTTACAACTGCAATAACTGCAAACGTCATGTGGAAACTCGATATCACTGCAAAGTATGTGAAGATTATGATCTTTGCCTTACGTGCTACCAACGAGATGGACATTGTCACCCAATGTATCGCATTGATTTTGGTGATATGATGGCTGGCATCGACGGTGATATTGGCGGTGTCTCAGGTATGGAGATTTATTTATTTAAATCTGTAAATTGCAAGGTGGCGTGAACCTTACGCAGGACATAGCGTCCACTCTTTAATGAGGCATTCTAGGGAAGCTAGTGTTGTCGTTTCTTGCCGTTTTTACTGTCGTACGAATGAAATGTCTCATTAATTCAATTAATGTTTCAGGAGCTTCAATGGCCTCGGGTATGGATCTGGATGGTAATCCTGATTCGTCAGCAACTAGTCTCAACAATGCATCACCCGGCGAATCGCGACGGCAATCGATTCAAAGATGCATTCAAAGCCTGGCGCATGCTTGTTCTTGTCGCGATGCCAATTGCCGTAGACCTGCGTGTATGAAGATGAAACGAGTGGTAGCACATGCTAAGGGTTGTCCAAAGAAGTCCAAGCAATTGAATGGCCACGGACACTGCCAGATTTGTAGGCAACTGGTCGCACTCTGCTGCTATCACGCTAAACATTGCAACGTTCCTGACGGCAAATGTCAAGTTCCATACTGTAACAGCTTTAGACAAAAATTGAAGCAACAGCAATTGCAACAAAGGTTTCACCAAGCTCAAATTCTTAAGCGGCGTATTGCTTCCATGTCGGCAATGACCGCCGCCGTTCAAGCAAGTGCTGCGCGTGAGTCTCGTGAGTCCTCTAGCGCTTCAAACACCTCATTTAACAATCCTCAACAGGTAAGTTGTATCTGTCGATTATAAGTTGTATGGTTTTAAATGATTCTTGTTCAGGCTCAAACCTACATGAAACCCGCAACTGCTACTCCTCCTCCACCTGGTGCGTTACAAGCTGCTGCTCAGGTGCAAGCTGCTGTTGCGCGACAACAACAACAACAAAATACTCAAGTAATTGGTAACCATTCAGTGAACCAACATCCGTACGGTAAAGGAGGAAAACCGATGCATCACTTCATGTCGCAGCAATCATCTATACCGAAACCAGCTACTACATTGAATTCTGGTCAACCTGCTATGATGCAACAACAAAAAATGCAGATTAAGCAAGAGCATCAGTCATCTCCACACCAACAACAATGGTTTAACTCTCAACAGCAATCTCCAGCTAGGTTTCAAAGACCTCAAATGAATTCGATGCAATCTCAAGCTCAACAATCTCAAATGTTAAATCAGCAGCAAATGATGAATCAACAGATACCACCATCTCAAGCTAATTCGATGCAGCAAAATTCTCCCAACCTTTCCTCAATTTTGATGTCTAATCAGAATATTCAACAGCAGCAACAGCAAAGTGGTCAACAGATAAATCTTCCTCAGCAGCAGCAACAAGTAAGTTTTTGATAAAGTTAGTAATATTGTTATAACAAAATTTGATTTTATTTATAGATGGGAAATCCTAATACAACCCAGGGTCAACCCAATCAAAGCCAATATCTTCAGTTACTATCGACAATTAAAAATTCCAACCAAACAGACGTGCAAAACATGCTAAAGCAGAACCCTTCGATGATGGCAACATTGATTAAACAAAACTCTCAACAGCAACAACAACAGCAAACGCAAACACAACAATCGCAAGTTGTTCAACAACAGCAAGTGAGTTTAAATTGATAAAATGTGATTTATTAAATTAAGATATTTAACATTTAATTTGTTTTAAAACAGAATTCCAATATGAATCCGCAGATCTCACAACAGAATCCCCAGTGGTACCAAAATCAACAGCCGCAATCGCAACAGCGAATGATGGCTCAACAGAGACAAATGAACCCACAAGCGAGGTCAATGCTAATGAATCAGCAGCAAAACAATTCAATGCCCTCGCAAGGACAACAAGCAATGTATCCGAATCAACAGCGCTACTGGACACCACAGCAAGGCGCTCAACGTATGAACACTAATGCTATGGTTCGACCACCGATGAACCGGATGAGCACCAATAATAATAGATTTATGAACCCCCAGTCAAGTGGTATGCTCAATAACCAGCCCAACGATCCTTCGCAAGATATGATGCTTTATCAACAAAATGACTATGCCCAATCTCATCTAAATCAACAACACGATCCACAAGATCAAATACCAAAATTTGTCGACAACTTATAACATTTGTCAACCTTAAGTCATTTGTACATTTTTTCACATGCTTAGCTTTTATTTTCATTGTGTTATTATAGTTTGTAAATGGACATTTACATCCATTAAGTTTTACTATGAATTTTATTATATATTTATATATATATAATTTGGCGTTTATTTTATAACCATTTTCGGATTTGTATATCGATGGCAATGTTGCGCTTGATTACCTGTATAAAATGACCATTTGTATATTTGCCAAGTTTTCATTTGATACATATATACACACATCTATTTTGTACTTACATTTTCTTTGATTTTTCTATATTCGATAACGCTGATAGTTTGTTAAGAATTAATTATTTATTATTGAAATTTTATTATTGATATTTTTATTATTTAATATATAAATAATAGCAACATATAATTGTTATAAACTAATGACAAGAATGTAGTAAGGTGATTTGAAGGCAGTTGAGATGCAAATATGATGCACTGACTTGTGGCTCACACTTGATTCAATGGGTCGAGGCGACTAGTTAGTTTCTGCACCACATAGAATTGATGCTTCTTGCCGAAGATGCCCAACACCACAGCAGCTATCTCGATGATCACATTGAAGGGTATCGTGAGAAGAGATCCCACAAGAAGCAGAGAGTACCGTGCGGCACCTATCTTGTTGATGGTAAACGATTTGAACACTCCAAACAAGTACATGTAGAATGAGGTGGCAGCCACAAAGGTAGACCAAAAGTTGCACCAATAGCTTGAAGGTAACGGGTATGCGCTGGCAAAGACTAGATTGGTGATCGTCAATGGCATTGTCATCCAAGCATATAAAGATAATGAGAGAAAGAATTTGTATTGTAATGGAATGCTTTTCGAGTGCACTACTAAGTAGATTCCTTGTAACCACCGTTTACGTTGTTGCAGAAAATCTGACAAAGTAAAAGGCGACTTTTCCCACATTTCGCCATCAATGAAGTTAAAAGAATAGCCTTTCTTGAAAGCAATCAGTCCGAAGTAGCAATCCTCGGCCACACAGCCGTCAAGTCCATTATCAAAGGTGACATCTCTTTCGGCACGACACTTGGTCACCACATAAGAACCTGTAGACAAATATATCAACCTTTCTTTAGCGAGTTATTCTCACTTAAATGCAACAAATCACACCTTTCCAACTAAACACTGGCTTATGGAAGAGATAAAATTGACATCTGATCTTGCCCATGTCTTCGGCCACACGAAACGAATCAGCAAGTGTAGTGAGCCAATTCACAACTTCCTCATTGGCATATGTGATCAGACCTTGGCCAAACTGATGCTTTCCATCAGTCACAAATTTGATTATTCCATGAACAGATCTTTTCGTTAGAATTGTTTCTTCATCCAGATGAACAATCCAATCATCATCACCGAGAATATTGACTTCATTTTCTAAACAATACTGCAATGCCCGGGCCTATAATTTGTTTATTATTTAATTTGTTGTTTTAGAATATATTAAAAAAATATGTACTACCTTAAACAAAGTCCCAGTTTTTGTTTTGTAAGTAGGAGGAACGACAACAAGTCTTATTCTTGGATTGTTCGGCACTTCAAATGCTTTATCGCTAACAATTTCAAATATAAAATCACTCAATCCCGATTCTAGGCAAGTTTCGATGTTTCGCAGAACGTTTCTTCGTACTAATTCTGGATAATCACCTCTGGTCACAGTTCTTACACTAATGTATGGCAAAACCAGAGGAATCTTCTCCAGACAAATATCCTCTGGAAAAGCATTGAAACAAATCAAACCAACAAAGTTGCATAAAAATTGAGGTAAAGGTAGAAGGGTGATTAACCGCAAAATATATAACAACCACGCAAAGTAGTAACCATATTTGACAAAGGGATCAAACTCTCCGATATCATTGTCGGAATACCAAAGTTTAATTCCTCCACTTTGAATTTCAAACAGTAGAATAATACTGAACAACAGTGTACAGTGCAAAATATGTTTTTGTCTTGAAGTCAACTGAATCATCATTGGTAAAGCAAAAATAGATGAGTTCCATTCACAAAATAAAATGAGTTGAAAAATAATGCAACTGGTATATAGAAAAGTGACCGGGAAGACAGCTGATTGAGTCACACCTTAAGGTGTCGATAACCGCCTTTTGCCAATCGCAGCGACAAGACCACAAATAGTGACAAGACTCACTCGCGGCAATGCTTCTTTTCACTACCATCGCCCGCATTGTCGCACACTTTGTCTACCTTACATCAGTATCGTACATTGCAAGTTTTCGCTTACCAAAACAACACCTACTACCCTTAATAAATGCAATCATGACAATCGTTTTCTTCCAATCTATTCAGAAAGCACGATTATTGTTGTTTTACAATTTTATTCAAATATTAAAATTGAAAATTGAAATAATGCTTATACAAATCAGTGTACAAAACTAAGCATATCAAGAGGGTTTGGGGTATTGAATTTTTTTCAATCATTTTTTATGCTAAGACCGTTGGGGTTAGTGTTAGTCCCGTTAGGACTTGTGAAGTCATTGGGTGTGAAAGCAAAATGGTTAAACGAAAACAAAGCGACAATCTGCCAAATGGTCAATGTTTCAAATGTATCTATTGTGAGGACAACAGAAGCCAAGAAGAAGTGATCGCATTGACAAGTGAAAATCTACCTCGTGTAGCAGGAAGTGAAGTGAACGATTTGCAATATGCAATAGCTCAATTCATTATTCATACCGACACAAACCTATGCTCACTTGAAGATGGTCACATCGAGAAGGGCAACAGTGTTTATGTCTGTGGTCTTCTAAAAGATGTCTTCAGTGATAATTCTCACAGTTATTTGAGAATTCAAGTTAAACTAATAGGTACACTATCAATTCTTCTTCTTCAATCACACATATAAGTTATCAAAGCAGGTTTTGTTTTAATTAAAAATTATGTTCTAGGTCCCCTCTTGGAATGGTGGTTTTCCGGATTTGATGGTAGTTCGTTAATGGTTGGAATCGAAAGTCCCTACGCATCATATCTACTGCATGGTGCACATTCTTCATATCAAGAAATATTTGAAAAATTGAATCTAAAAATGACGATGACCAAATTCACTATTGAAAGTTTGCAGCGCAATCCTCTTTATGATTTTGATGATTTTCTATCTTCATTATCAGAAAACTTTAATTCAGAACTCTTTTATAGCTCGATTGATTTTATTGTTCGTCACATTGAAAATTATGATAAATTTCGAGATGACGACGAGGTGGCACTAGCACAGACACTGGTAGTCCAGACTTTGCTTAGCTTATCTCGAGCAAACATATTGTTGAATAATACAATGTCTAGACAAATCAATCAGTGCTTTAGAAGAAATGATAATCATCGTCTAATTCGACCAGTTAACTCATCAACTTCTGATAGCATATTTAATCACATTTTTAATAACATTATTCAACATTCAAAAAACTCACATCAAGACTTTGATCAAGATTCATTAAATCTCCAGTTTTGCTCTCAAGATGTATGTGTTTTCTAATTGTATCTACTAAAATAACCACTTTTTTTATTTAGATAACAAATGGACAGTTTGTTAAATATAGATCAACGCAAAATATAGTTTATGGTCGAATCATCTCACAAAAAGAAGATACTGTGCATGTAAACGTATTTTGGTAAATATTTTATTAGCTTACAAAACTATTATTTATGCTTTATTTGGGTTTTCATAGTTCAGGAATTGATACTTTCCTAAAGGAAACTTTGCCAATAAATGTATTGTTTGGAACCAAACTTTGCGACAACATTTCAATTAAAAATATATTGAAAAATATAAATGTTAAGATGTGTACAAGTTACAAATTCGAAGAAAATTGCAAAGATACCTTAATTACATTTTTAGTCTATGATCACGATTCAGGATTTTTCGAAAACTTTCCTTCTGGCTACAATGAAAAACTCTTTTGCATTAGTTGTCAAGCTAAGTTCAATTTGGATGTTCACTTTGACAAAACTAGTTCTTCTTTGCAAGAATTTGAATATCTTGGACAACGCTTTCGAATAGGCGATTGTATTTTTTTCTCTACATCAAACCTATCCCTGCCAATTTACGATTATTTTGAAGAATTCAAGATAAATAGAAATGAAATTTATGATTTAAATTTATTTCCGGAAAGATATAGAAAAGCTTATTCTCACTTAACTAAAGACGCTTATAAAACGAGTGACTTATCTAATACCATGAACATTGGTTGCATTCAAGAGATTACTGTACATCAAGACACTTTGTACGTTTCACTTAACGTTTTTTACAGGTAAAAAGATTTTGCCTTGTTGAATTATTCTGTATTAATTTTATTTTTTTAACGTTTGCATTTTTAAGATCTCAAAACATCTTTAGCAAATATAATGATTTTATGCGATGCGATCTAAATGAATTATTTTGGACTGATACATCTGTAGTGATATCATACAATGAAATCGTGTCTAAGTGTCAAGTGTTTTATTCTGAGTGTACAAACACCGATTTGTTTCCAAAGGGCGATAGATTTTATTTTAAAAATGGCTTTAATCCAAAAACCCACATGCTCTTCAGCCCATCAGAATTCTTGAAGAACGCGTTTCCGAAGATGCCTTTAGAAACACCAAAAGACAAAAAACACGCAAAAGTTTTAGACCTGTTTTCAGGCTGCGGTGGATTATCTTATTATTTTGCATCATTGGCATGTGAACTCTACTCAATAGAGAATGATCCCAACGCAGCTCAGAGTTATCAAGCTAATTTCAACTTTGCAAAAGTATTCAACATTGATGCTAATCTTGCACTGAAGATGCTACTGGAAAAGCAGAATGTTGACCTATCCTTACCTGAACGTGAATCAATTGACTTGATCATATCTGGACCACCTTGTCAAGGATTTACCGGTAGGTCTATCTCGCACTAAGTGTTGTTCTCTGTTGATCTTTTTTTTTGTTGATAGAAATGAACCGATTTTCGTTTAGCGAGTATTCCAAATTTAAAAGTTCACTAGTTGGCACTTTTCTCAACTACATTGAATATTACCGTCCAAAATACTTTTTGTTTGAAAATGTTCGAAATCTGGTTTATTATAACAAATCATTAATTTTTAAAATAATTATGTCATTTTTGATACATCTTGGATATCAAGTGAAAGCAGCCATCATTCAAGCAGGATCGTACGGGTTACCTCAAAACCGTAGACGTCTGTTTATCATTGGTGCTCGATGTGGCTTACCGATGCCTTCCTTCCCACCCATCTCACACATCTTTCCAACCAGACTTTCAAACGTGACCTTTAAAATTGATCAACAAATATTTCGACCATTCAAACATAATGCTGGCATCATGCGCATGCTCACCGTAGATGATGCAATTGGAGATCTTTCAGAATTGAGTGAGGATGATTATTTCATTGACCGTGACAAATGCTACAAAGAAGCGAATCCACTTTGTCACTATCAACGTTTGATGCGTTCGCGTGACATTCAACTTGTAAGCGAGCACTATTGCAAACAGTTGAGCGATATCAATTTGGAACGAATCAAACGAATTCCATTAGACCCTGGGTCGGACTGGCGTGATTTGCCCAATATCGAGTATGTCTCTTTTTTTATTAATTTTACATATTTTTACATAAAGGCCGGCGCTAAAGCGCCGTCAAAGGGTTATGAAAAAAAATTCGAATTAATCGAGTGAGAATTGGAAAAGTTCGAATTCTGAATCAAATTGACGGAGAATTCGAAGATTTATGTTAAAATTCAAACCGAATCGGAATAAGATTCGAATCATTACACAGAAAGTTTGATTCGAATCGGTTAAGGATTCGAATCACAACAACGAAAGCTGGATTCGAATTGGTTAAGCACAGTGAAAGTAGCGTAACTCTTACAGTACCAAAACGTGGGTGGCAGAATACCAAAAATTGATAGAACATAGAACATAGAAAACTACGACTACGAGAGAAATTTACTAATAGTATTTAAAAACACTTATAATCCGAGTATTTTTGGACAAATCTCTTGTTGGGCACAAAAATATTTGCGTTTACTAACTCAGCAAATATCCGAACATACGATCTCGCCTTAAATAATTGACTGTGTGGACAAAAAATTCCATAACTAGCACAAAAGCAACTATTCTTGTTTGAGTGAAGCGTTTTGCACAAATATATTTGCGTGCACGCAGGTTCAATTATTTAAAGCATACTAAAAATGCTCGAAACTTTCGAAAAATTTGGATTTTCCAATTTAAGTTTTTGGGCTTACACTTTAAAATAAAAATAAGTCAGCCTGAGCGAACGCAAAAATATTTGCGTCTTTACTCAAACAAATATATTTGATTTTTTATAAGTACGAATTTTTTTGCGTATTTCACTCTTTTCTCCAAATATATTTGCAGGGCACAGACCGCGCACACAGCCACGCGGGTCATGCGACCAAGACCGTATTTACAGTGTAAATAAAAAAGCAAGTCAGGTTTTATAATTGCTATTTTTTCAAATAATTTAACAGAATTCGTCTCTCCAATGGGATGGTGATTAAAAAGCTGAAGTACTTGAGCAGATGCAAGAGTGGTAATCGGAAATCGATGCGAAGAGAAGATGGTGGAGCGGTGTGTGAGTGTGCCAGTGGTGGCGTGTGCTCGGCCAAGCAAGAAGGCACACTGATTCCGTGGTGTTTGGTCCACACTGCCCATCGACAGAATCACTGGTCTGGCGCCTACGGCCGTCTTTCGGGCAAAGCATTCTTCCCCACGGTGACCACCAATCCAGACCCGATTTCGATGCAAGGCAAGGTCATCCATCCCAATCAGCACCGCATCTTATCTGTTCGTGAGTTAGCCAGAGCTCAGGGATTTCCAGATCATTTTCGATTTTGTGGATCTACTCTACAAAAGTACAAACAAATTGGCAATTCTGTTTCGCCCATCATTTCGATGCATTTTGCAACAGAGTTTGAAAAATGTCTTTTTGTATAAATATATACTGTATACAGTGGTGCTTCAAGTTTTACTTGCTTCACTTTTCACAATGCATAAATTGAACACTGTCTACTTCTCCCTTTGCTTCACTTTTCCACATAAATTCGAAGAGTAAAACTTGAGACAACACTGTAATTTTGAATTTACTACAGTAAACCCTCAAACTCACGAGATTTAACAACAATGCTCGTAACAGTCACTGCATATAATGAAACAGCAAGTGGTCTTGCCTTTGTGCTTGCTTGGGTTTCCGAATTTTTTAGAACTTTCACTGTACCTTAACGACAATAAAAACTGACTTTTCGTGAGTTTGAGGGCAGACTGTACAGGTAACACTCAACAATCGGCCTGTTCAAGAAAAGACCCCCATTATAAATCTTCATAGAACAAGCGCACGCGTTACCTTTGGCCACATTTCGAAAAAAAGACCACTTTATACTGCCAAAGGTATAGAACATCTTTGGCCGTTTCTTGAGTGTTGCCTGTATTTTCAATAAATAAAAATAAGTTTCTTAAATTCCCTATTGAGAGTTTATTTTATCTGTGCGTTTCAATTGAATTATTAATAATGATCGTCTGCTCATAACCTAAGTACATATATTTTTTCAAATTGATTTTTAAACACTTTATTTTGTAAAATAAAATGTTTTCGAAACATGAAAAAGTACTTACAGTTTGCCCTCAAACTTATGCCTTGTTGCAAAGGCAAAGTAAAAAACATTATTCGAATTCGATTACTGTCTTCTATTTTGCCTGTTCAACAATGCATAAGTTTGAGGGTTTACTGTATTTGAAAAATAAATTTTATGAAATAAATTCATATAAATGTAACAAGTTGTTTCTAAAACGCTAGATTTACTATCAAG
>DVQH01000506.1:0-22864 GCA_018231625.1 Papilio phestus
ATTTTCAGCAAAAGTAAGGGTTTCAGCAAAAGTAAACGAGAGTCAGCATTCAGCCGATTATAAACCGATGTTAGGACCCACTTTCAGGTCTCAGCCGATTATAAACCGATGTAAGGACCTACTTTCAGGTTTCAGCCGTGTATAAACTGCTTTTTTTGCTTATAAGCTCTTTTATCCTGCCGGGGTTGTGAATCTCCCCATATTCCTAGTTTAGTTGTGACTCCGTGATCCGATAGATGACGCATTTCTCTATTTATGCAAAAGTTTGTTTTGCATAGTTTTATTTTTATAATTTGTTGTGTATACACTATAGTAAATTTGAATTGGACAGAAAAAAGATAGAATCTAATTGGATAAGGATTGCATTCTATAGAATATTATAAAATTCTATTGACTGTTGAAAAAAAGTCAACAGACACAGGCAAAGCATAAGACGATCCATCGAGGTTATGTTCAACAGCTTACAGTGGCAAAGACCAATTTGGTGAACCAGTGTAATTCGAACTTGTTTGTTCTAATTGATTTAGGATTACAATAAAGTAAAGCAACGTTTATATAAATCAAACTAGTGGTTTCGTAGGGTAATTTTTGTTTGATTTTTGTGTGCTTGGCTTAAGTTTACGTAACGCTTCTTAAGTGAACATTTGACTTATGGCTTGCAATAAAACCGCTCTTTACGAAAAATGGGACCACGAGATGGCATCAAAGGATACAGATCTTGAGAAGGTCAAGCAAGAGATGATTGCTGAATTGAACAAGTGCGAAAATGGAGATGTGGAGATTTTGTGGCGCTTGTCCCGGGTTAGCTACGAACAGAGTCTCAACTATGTAGAAGAGCAAGTGATTAAGGTAAAAACGAGCGAAGCCTACCAGTATGCGGAAAAGGCGGTGAGGAACAATGCCGACAATTTTCAAAGCAACAAGTGGTTCGCAGTGGCTGCTGGCAAAATGGCTCTTCTCGAAAACGACGTCAAGGAGAAACTTAGGTACATTTTATTATCTAAAAATTATCTTTCTCTAAATCTTTCGCATCTTCGATATAACCCCACTAAATCCCTAGATACCTGAACACCTTCCTGAGTCATATTAAAATTTGCTCAGTTCAGAACCCGTTGGATCAGATGGTGCTCTTCATGGAAGGTCGTTTGCAGTTAGCACTGTCGATGTTGCCCGATAATGAGAAGAAGTGGATCCAAGAGCAACTTGGCGTCATGCCTCAGATCGATCTCAATGACGCCGTTGCCAAGCTTAAGAAGTCGCTCGAGCTTAACCCAAACTTTATTGACAACTACATCACTTTGGTCTACTTGTACATCAAAGACAACAAGATTGCTGAAGCTAGAGAGATGATTGACAAGGGTTTGAGCATTCCCCGAGTCACCAAGTCAGATGAGGTGATTGCTAAGGAGCTGGAAAAGCTCAAGCAGAGCTTGGACTCGTCTGGAGCAGCTGCACCTTCCAACTAACCCATAGTGCAGCGATAGCTGTGTGGCTTTCTCAACATTAAACCCAATGCCAAATGGCTTTTGATTTTTTCTTCAGATAGATTAGACTTGACGGCATCAGATGGCAGCAGCGTAGGTTTTTTTCAAGCGAATGAAGTGGGTGAAGTGACCATGCGTTCTGCAAGGGTAAGCACTAACTGGTGGTGATGAGCCGTGCCACCAGGTGTCCTTGCTGCCTCGTGATCTCTCACCACTCACTTCTCGGAATGGATAAATCGATCCAATCTGATAAATCATTATTGTTGTTTTCAAATATTTATTGCCAATACTATTACAGCACATACCATTAAACTTTATTTTATTTTACTTAAATAGAAAGGATGCATTTGCCTTAAATTTTGGCTAGGTGAAAGCTAATCTAACGTTTCTTGTTTAAAATATATTATTTATAAAGAAAGATCTTGATAAATCTAAAGATAGCACTCGCCATGTTAATCAGCTAAATAAGTGACTGTATAATTTCTTCATTCATGTGGAACATTATTAATTATTCGAGCTAATAGCTTCGCACTGCAATTGTCGTTTAAAATCAAATCGGATTACATTTTGGAGAGAAAAACCAAATGGCAATCGGTTGTCAGAGTAGTGATGTGAAACTAGTACCGCTATCCACCCGCAAGTGCAATACCGTGGTGCTATTCATGCGCTAGGTCCGCTATGTTTAGATCAACACTTTACTTTTGTTGAGCCACTTGAATTTTGAACGACTGAGCAGCTATAACCAACATCAATAACCAAATAGCCACTTTTTATTATGATACGAAATAATATGCAAAGAAAGACTATTTAAAAATTTAAGAAGAATCATGCTTACGCATGCGTAGTCACGAAAAATGCAAGTCGTGCATTTTGAACTTATTCGCTCTATCGAAACAGAGCTTGAGAAGCGGCATGCTGTGAATTGTCCAGTCAAAACTGACCACAACTTGCGCTGGTGGCGCCTATATAGCGCACTCTCCGCACAAAAACACTCACCGCGAGAAACTTCACTTCTTATCACCGATCGTTGCGTTGGTGCGCGCGTGTACTTTTCTAGGGCTTCGAGCTCGACTCGAGCGTATGCAAAGATAACACTACTGGCCAGCCCAACACTAACATGCAGTTTTTGTGCATTTAGTTTACTGGTCAATCCGTTTGGTTATTAAGATTAGTTTATCAAAGGGAAAGTTCGAGTTCAAACTAAATCTAAAAGCTATATTGTAAAATATTTTTAAAAATTTATATTTGGTTTATATTCAACAACCCATTTTTGCTTGCTTTTTATTTGGACTTTCTTTTTTTTCTGTGCGCTTGCGCATTAGAGGTTCAAGTGACAAGCCGTAGCACGTCTTGAACGAGCCTGGTAATTGCCAGCGTGGTGGACTGGGGGCAGCACACTCCATTGTTACCTGGATGGGCACAGCCCACTTCGCCTGTTCACCTGCGAGTTCTCCCTCCCTGCTCGACCACTCTCTACCTTGCCCACCGGTCTCTCCCTCTCTCCAACTGCAACCAAGCTCCACACACACCACTCGACTTGCTGTGCCTTTATAATTTATTATATTATTCTTAGATAGCCGCCATTGTAGAAAGGCAAGGCAGCATCAGAACGCATGCGTAGCAGGACGAACTGCAACGTCTAGTATTGTATTTGTACCCTGGGCAGGTGTACCCCCCGCCTGCAGCACTAGCCTAGCTTTTGTTGTACTGCTGCTAGTGGCGCTAGTAGTGGCATTCCATTCCAACAGCCGGCTATGTTGCGGATATGACCCTACTTCCTCTCGCTAAGGGACCGTTGCTTCAATATGAAGAGGGCAAATAGCAGTGATTGGTTAAGTCTAGAAATTTGTTAAGAAATCGACTAGTTTCACTATCGCACTTAGCACGATCTACACCCTCGGTTTGTTTCCACATGTCGGCAACCACATATCCAGCGATAACCAAAAGACTTGGATTGGCGTGGATGTGCATACAAAACTCAAGTCAAAGCACTCTTGACTGCTCACACACAGACACGCGCTTGCAGTAGTAGGCGCAGAACACCACATAACCAGCAGTCTCCGGCCATTGCGTGCTTGGGAAAGGAAATTCGAGGCAGTGAAAGGATGTTTATGGGGTGACAGAACAGGGATGCAGATGAGGTTCGGGAGGAAATCGAGAAAGTAGAACAAAGAAATACGATGAGATTGTCCAGCTCATTGGATGAGTGTAGGATCTAGTCATGATATGGTAAAGGAACAGGACTAGAAACTCATTCATCCAACGAACAGTAGACAGTGCGAAGAGAAATGGCAATTGATGCCCCAGAAAGTGACTGACAAGCCGGTCATGACAAAATTTAACCGAAAAGTTACAGAAAAAACAAAGAAATTAAAAGAAATCAAAATCGGTTAGATTAGACTGATCGAGCCAAGAGGAAAGAGTAGTAAAGCTTGCAAAGTTTTGTCAGAGTGCAGAGGTAGATGTAGGAAGACACAGAGAAAGAGGGAGAGACAGAGCACTTCAGGAAAGATAGTGAGTTTCGAGCGAAAATCAATAGTGAGCAGAGTTTGTACAACGCAACAGGTGGCTGATGCAGGGTGGGCGAAATAACTAGGCGCGAAGGAGCCAGATAGCACACTTTGGTAACCTCCAACTGTCACTGGAACCAGCGCGGACCATCAAGGTTGCCACCACTTTGCACAGACAGGAGCCGAAAAAGAGAGAAGACGAAAGTCGTCGTGTCAAGCAGCAGCATAGACTACGCGGGGCTAAGGCGGTTGGTGTGAAGAAAGGTTAGCGAGAGAAAAGAAACGCGGCGTCGCTAAACTCGCAATCAAGGAGTGAGAGATGGCCATTCTGGTCTAGCAACTGATGTCTGCTGATGGGCGAGCTGCTGACTGGCAGTGAGAGATTGAAAGCGACAGGCGTGCGAGTATGCCAACCAGACACAGAAGTGTAGATTGCAATACGAAGCGCACCGAACGGCGTCGAGTCGGTGAGTGAGGGCTCGTCACAGTGCCTCCACCAGCCAATATGGACGCAGGCCACCAGTCAGACCGGTCGCGCTCACTTCTCAATGCCCACTGCTGTGACTCCACTCCTAGCCCGTGCTACTCCTCCACTCACTGCCTGTTGCGCCGAGTGAGGCACTCTCAATGCATCGCGCATGCTCCCTATACCCTTCTAGCTCAGCATTTCGAAAAGTGGCGCGCAACTAAAACACACTCACGCACAAACACACACACACACACCGCAAGCAGAAGCATATATGGACATTCCCAACAAACCAAAGCAAACAATCATCAAAGCACTCACCTCACCTAACCAACAGTGGATCATGGCCCAAATCAACCCAACTGATCATCACGATCTTCAAAGTCTGCCAGTAGATTGCAAATGAAACAAAAAGTCGACCAAGCAGCTCTATTTATATATGAAAAACTAGAAGCCCATGGGCCTTGAGTCCGCGTCTGAACAAATGAAAGCTTAAGACTTAAACAAACGAACTAATGG
This sequence comes from Papilio phestus, assembly GCA_018231625.1. NCBI lineage: Eukaryota > Metazoa > Arthropoda > Insecta > Lepidoptera > Papilionidae > Papilio > Papilio phestus. The sequence continues at coordinate 4,980 of DVQH01000506.1, forward strand.
GCCTCATAAAGGAAAGAGAATTGGTTTTCACAAAATATGCCCACTGCTGTTCCTAATCTTACCCGGCGGGTAGTATCTTCAAAGCACTAAGACTGTTACGAGTGCATACGTGGCGTTTATATTATTGGTTGCACTTTTCTAAATAAACAAGACAAGATACTTCTTTTGTGCAATTTTGATATTTTCTTTATCATAGTTATCGTTTGTAGCATAGACTAAATTAAAGAAGAGTTATTTAAAAAGACTCAATGTCTCAACGAGCTGCATCTGAACACTGAGTAGCAGTTACCGGCAATCGGTCACGTCGCCCCACATCATCATTATGAGGCTCGTTGAAATATGCTAATGTTTTGATTAAGCAACATCAACGTTTGCCACCGTTGATCAGCACGCCACAAAACTGTACCGAGTGTTGGTCGGTAACGCGCCCAGCCCTGAACCCCTTTGGTCATTATTCATTGATAATGTGTTACGCCCAAAGCTAGTCCCATCACTAATAGTGATAGTGACAAACGTTGACTGAGACAAGCCTGTGACAGGAAATAACAAAATAACTGTAATGGTTGTAGTTGATGTGTCCGGGTGTCGGTCCGGGCATGCACAGCCCGCGCGCCACTGTCCCACTTGTCGAGCTGCATTCACAGTACCAGCAAGCGAACACCACCAGTGCGCAAAACACATTCATTGGCTATGTGGGCAGAGTTGTGGTGGTTGATCAGCGCAACCGTGATTGGCGCGCGCCAACGCGACCCACCAACCGACACTAGCATTCGTTTATCCAGTTTGTGGGTAAAAAAACTTGCTCATGAAACACAAGAGAGCCAAGTTTGAAGAACGCAATACGTTGAACATTGCGAGATTTCTGGTGATTACTCAAGTAGCACCACTATTTCGAACGAATTAGATAAAGTATTGTATTTTTAGCACCAGTGTTGGGCTAGCGTGCTGTCCGCTCTATCGCCTCGTTCGCCGTACTTTCCGTTTTGCAAGCAGAACAGATTCCGTTACGAGTCGCCTAGATTACCGGACTAAATATGTCCATACGCATATGGCACGATGTTAGTAAAGTTCCATTCGAGTGCACTAGGAAAAGTTGTTGCAGCGTGAATGTCATAGCTCGTTGTGTGTGTATGAAAATGGATCGCTTCTGCGAAGAGTTGCCCATAAGATACAGAGAGTTAGTGTCGAGTGTGATTTGTGTGCGGGTCCGTTGTAGAGACGCCCACCAAGTGGAGCGAAGCACTTGTCGCTGTGCAGCCACCGACCAAGTGGTTTCGAGCGAACTATTTTTATTCCACACAACCAGTCACATCGATTTTCAATGCGTTCTGTACCACGCGAGATGGACTGCTTAGCAATTTCGCTACCGACTAGAGAGGCCCTTAACTACGATGAATGCAATCAATACTATGTTTTATTTCGACCCCAGTTTGACTTGAGGCATTCGGCGCAGAGGATCTTCCCTCTGACTAATCCCAAATCGTGCACTTTATGACGAGTCATAAATGACGCGAGCGTGATGACAGCCACTCGGCACAGGTGGAATCGAGCGCGGCAAGTTGAAGCAAGGCGCGAGTAGCACTGGGTTGTATTGTGCACAAAAGACAAGACAAAACAAAAAAGCTATCGCTCGGTGAGATATTCCAACTCGATTAGCGTGTCATGAGGTTTAGAGCCGAGGCCAGAATCGACCACTGACTGCGCGTGCTGGTACAGTCCTGGCCATTAGCGCGAGACAGCGGGTGTGCGTGACGGTTGACTTGTTTGTCTTTGGTTGCGGGCTCCCCTGGCCAGTTGGTCATACCCAACACTTGAGCTGCTTAAAGCAATACTTTGCAAGTTTTTTTCTGATTCCATAGTGCCAGAATTCAGATTTAGAACACTTCTGGTAGTATTCAATTGCTTTGAAAAGTATTATTGTACGGACATATGAATTGGCACTGCTGCACTTTGTTCACCACTTGTGGAACACATAGCCCAACAAGTCTGAAATTCTAGTCTAAAAGCACAATTCCTCTCGGTTGAGACATTAATGTTGGGCTACCCAGTGCTCGCAACACATGGATTGACTGCCGGTGTCCTTGACTTTCCCTCTGCCTCTATTACCAAAGCCACAGCTAATGAAAACCTTACAACAGGCTGAGACATAGCTATCTGAGTTTCGCGGCAAGGCCATCTATACACACAGTTTTCGGACCATCGACGCATTGGGGCGCTCTGGTTTCACGAGAACTAGTTCTCTCGACTGGAAACAGATGCTCATTAGCAATGCTTGCACCCGGGAAAAGAGTTGCTTGTTGCACTACAGTCTTGGCAGCAATGCTGTTTATGTTAATGCTGCTCGCTATCGTCTGGTCCAGGTTGCAGCGCGTGTCAAATTAATAAAATAAAAAAACTATCTCCTGTCAGCGAAAGTACAGTCGTCAAACCTGTTGCTAAAGGATCAGATCACCGCTGACCAAACTAACTCTTGTTTTTTTGGCATTATATTGCTTTATTTTTTTTCTTCTTCATCTCCATAACACGAATTGTAATAGTGGTAGAATATTGTTGAGGGGTGCAATAAGAAAGTTCTTGATCATGAAAAAAAGCAACCCTATGGTGGGTTAGTACCCCTCTCAGCGTGACAGTACAAATTCCAACTTGGCCAGCGAGCAAGCAAGGCCACGCGCTCGAGAGATCTCTCGTTTTGGCGCGCAACTGGCCGGCTCGGCGTGCGCACTGCGCACAGACGCCACTAGAAAGTCGCGTGGCCTGCTATTCTCACCGTCAAGCAGGAATCGAGTAGAAAACGACAGGACACGTGGCCAACTTTGCTCCAATTGGCACTAATTTATTAGACTAGAGATCCTATTCGATTCAATTGACCAAATGGCAGAAATTTAATCACAACTAGTAGAGCTAAATTAGTTGATGGTGACATCAGAGTGGACGACTGATAATACTGTGCTAATGGCGCAGATGACTAGTGCCGGTAATTGAATTCGATTGACTAGGCGGCCTCGCTCCACCGGGTCGAGTGGGCAAAAACCAACTGAGGTAGTGTAGAGGTTGCCAACGGCAATCGATCAAGCGATGGATCTCGTTGCTCGACGGGTTTGGTAGTGAAAGTTCATTGTGTTCTCCGCGAGGAGAGGGTAACACGCTAAGAACGAAGGCGCACACTTCACCAACGATGGTGCCAAACAAACAACAACTTGAGAGAAGTACAAAGTTAAGAGTTGTTTCACAATTTACCTTTCTCACAAAAGAGAGACAAGCAGCGATGTTGCAAGAGTGGCATCAAGTATAGAGGCAAACCAAGCAGAGTGTCATCACAATGCGCCACAATGATTATAGCATATATATCATACTCTAGTGACAAGGCTTGAGCATTATTCCTGAAACAACAACATTGCAGTGGTTGAGAATCGTGGCGTTGTTATGTAGCAATGAAACAAGGTTGGTTAGTGCAAAGGTCAACACAATCATTAGAGAGCTGAGTGAACCAGGTGAAGCGGCACAGGAGAATGGGTGCGCTGAATGCGATCAGTGGTGCGACTGGTTCATCATTGTAAAGTAGACACGAGCCAGACACAATGCGTTCGGGCGCCAACCGCTGCTTAGAGTGGTTAATTTTAGTGCCATTGACGCGAGCGGATTGTCGCGCCTGGAGGACTCGTGACTCGGCTAGGGCAAGCATCGGTGCACACCACCCGACCAACCACCGATTGCCACCGGTCATCGCGACACTCTTCTTTTCCACAACCAATCTCTTCGATCAGTGGCTTCTTCGTGCCGATCTATCTGATTGATCTTATTAGTGGCTTGCCCGACAATCCTGAGAATTCCATGACTTTCCACTTAAACACATTATTGCTTTCTGCCTCATTTTAATCTCTCTTTAGACTCATCCAAGACTAAATGATATGTCCCTCAACTTGGTGGTAGTTTTTATTTTAACGAGCAAACTAAACAAGGCCAAATTTTGGAACCATTTTTTCAATTTGAAGTGACAGTTGTTCGTCTTGATGATAACAAGTGTCTCCGCAGTGACATTGGGGTTTTTTCACGAGTCTTGCTGCTCGCAAATTGAAATCAGCTAGAGCGAAAAGACAGGCAACGAAGCTGAGATAGGATCGATGCTACTTACACATTGTTTCTCCAACCTCCATTTAGATTTGATCAGTTACCCTCATCACCTTCACGGAGATACTTGGGAAAGGGTACAAGTCGAGTTCATCGTCTAGTCAATCACTTGATTAGCAAATGTTGTTAGCGCTTTTTACTTAGAAAAATTACGCCGTCGAAAAACATGTGTATTGCTAGTGCTCAAGCAAGTATTACCAGTTGACTTTTAGAAAAGTATGGATAAAATTAATTGCTCGGCAGTTAGGCAACTTGATTACTAAGTGGACAATGACTACAATGGTTATCGAGCATCGATGGCTTACAAGGCAACAAAGTGTTTGGTTCAGCAAGACAGAGGACTAGCTAAGAGAGTGGTGCTATCAGAGGTGCATCTCAGCGCATTTGTTCTATTATCTGTCATCGGGCAGAAGCGGCCAATGGCGAGTAGCATGAAGCCACCACCAGCACTGGACTGGTGACTCCCAAGAAAAGCATCTCTAGTGGACGCCCGTACCCCTTGTATGTCTGGTCGTAATCGCCAGGCAATTTAAGATGCTATTCACCTGCCATTCACAGACCTGATCGTCCTTGACGGAGCTATTTTCTTTCACTCCTAGTAGCAGCAGTGGCTTTCGCTTAGCGATTGTCGACTATCCAGTCGCGCAGAGCAAGCCTGGCTTGTGCTGCCGAGCACCTTGATTCGGATTGAATCAGCTCCATTATTTGCCGTATTGCGATCACCTCTCCAAGTGATGCTGATTGCTGCACTGAGGCAAGTGCCATCGGGCACAGCAGCAGACCAGGGCGGGCGCAAGGTAGAGGTGCCACTGACCACACTGTCACAATTAATCACCCACAGTCAACAACTTGAGCGAATTGACGATGGTACGCAAGCCGGATCACCACCCCTGGTGCTATTGCACCTCTACCCAAGGTGAAGGTTCTGGTAGCCAACTAACTCACTCACAGTTGGCGCATTACCTGCCACCTATGAGCGGCCATTGCAACATCCACAACTCGCATCATGATATATCACTGTCAGCCCGGTTCACTATTTGACTGTAACAAACGAGTTCTCAAGAGTTGACAAATCGCATTTGGTGAACACTTATACCATGCTTCTTAAAATTTTGCTTTAAAAACTTTATCAACAAAGTTTGATTTAGCTCCCTATTGAACTTTTAGATAAATACATCTATGAAAGCAACAACAGTAACAATATATGCTAGCACAATAAATTAGACCTCCTCAAAAAGTATAGAATAACCATTAAACAAAATCAAACATAAAATTATTTGCTAAAAGACACTTTGCTTTTATAAAAACACGATTAATTAATAAAACACACATACAAGCAGTTTTCAGTTTACAAGATTGTTTCTCAAATTCGGCCCATCTCTTTAAGCTTTGACAGTAACTCGTCCACGTCTTGCACTTTGGCACCAGCTTCACGTTTGGCGGGTTCTTGGACTGAAATCACCTCAATACGGGGTGCCACGTCGACGCCTAAATCGGCTGGTGTCCGCTTGTCGATTGGCTTCTTCTTAGCTTTCTGTGAAAACAAAATGACATGATTTAACAAAGCAAAATATTCGAGTTAAACAATTTACCATAATGTTAGGCAAAGTAGCATAGCGAGGTTCGTTGAGACGGAGATCAGCACTAACCACGATGGGCAACTTGTACTGAACATTCTCGAGGCCACCGTCTACCTCGCGAGTGACCGCCACTTGCCCATCGCCTTTGCTTTCGATGTTGGACGCGTTGGTGGCCTGAGGCCAGTTCAACAGAGCTGCCGTCATTTGAGCAGTCGAGTTGGAATCGTCGTCAATGGCCTGTTTGCCCACAATCACTACAAATCATCACATCATTTCTTAGTGAATGTTTTCAAACCTAACCAAATATAAAAAACAAACACATACCCACATCAGCCTTCTCCTGTTCGGCGAGTTTGGCCAAAATCTTGGAAACACTTATAGGCTGTAACGTTTCCGAGCTTTTTTCATCTACTTCAACGTGGATTGCTTTATCACAGCCCATGGCCAGTGCCGTTCGGAGTGTCTCTTGTGAGGCTGCTGGTCCCACCGAGACAGCAATGATCTCCGATGCCAGTTTCTTCTCCTTCATCCGCACTGCCTCTTCCACCGCAATCTCATCAAAAGGATTAAGAGAATGCTTCACTCCTTGTGTCACCACACCTTTGTTGTCCGGACGGACTCGAATCTAATTCATCAATAAAATATTTAAAAATGAGTCAAGAAAGCAGAGATGCCAAACCAAAACAAACCTTAACGGCATAATCGATGACCCGTTTGCAACCAACCAAAATTCTGAGCGACATGATGAAGTGAACACGAGTGGGATCAGAACTGAGATGGAAATGTACAAGAAACAAAGTCAATCACTGGCAGTCAGGTCAAACGAAGTAGAGCTTCGTGTGTACCTAAAATCGCGATGATAAATAACTGTGTGCGTGAGAGACACTTGGAGTGTGATGGTAAGTTACCCGTGTACTTGCATAAAGTTGCCAGCAACCTTCCCTTAACCAGCTGTTCAACGCGCTACATTCAATCATCATTTACAGTAAACACTCAAACTCATGAGATTTAACAACAATGCCTGTAACAGTCACTGTATATAATAAAACAGCAAGTGGTCCTGCCTTTGTATTTGGAACTTTCACTATACCTTAACGACAATGAACACCGACTTATCGTGAGTTTGAGGGCAGACTGTACTATAAAAACTGATGTACTTCTTTACTCCAATCATTAATAAAAAACAATGATTGTACTCTCTTTTATTACACAAAAACTTGATTCTATAACAACAGAAATGGTTTCAAAACTGTAATACACCTTGAAATATATAGTTTATATATCACAACAACAAAAGTGAATCGATGAATTTCTTGGATGACACACTATCTATGACCTTGATGCTGGATGAAGTTAAGCAAATACTCGCGGGTGATGGGATACTGAATCGAGTCGCACACGTTGACCGCGGTTTGGAAGCCGTTAGCGTGTGACTTGTCGGTTCGCTCGCGCATAAACTCCCAGCTGTTGGTGCTAATGTTGAAGCGACACTCGATGATTTTGTTATTATATTTTCTCAACTGGCTGGTGACACGAATCGTGGCAAACGGTCTCTCCTGATTGCAAACATAGAGCTCACCAATGTACTTCTCGACATAGCCACGGCGAGTCTCCTCAACGATACGCAACTCAAAGTCGACCGAGTTGTGAGAGGGTGGCTTCCACTTGAGCACCTGGTCACAGCGACCCGCAACATAAGGCAACTTCACCGGTTGAAAGATAAGCCCATCGATCTCGTGCGATAGTACTTGTTGAAACTTTGGCTCAAAAAACTTATAAGTGTTCTTCAGGGGATAAAAGTCTTTCATACGAATACCAATAGGTTCCCTTGAGCGATCGATAATTCCAGACTTTTTTGCCGCATCACGTATATTGCAGATATTTTTGAAGATGATGTTAAGCCGCTCAGTAAATATTTTCTCGCGGACATCCTCGCCATCAAAGTAGACAATGTCGTAGATTAGAAATCGTGGATACCGCGTGCCATTGAACACATCGACCACCATCTCACCGTCGAGCAGAGTGTCTCTGATCGATTCGTTCATGTTCTTTCTGGGAAATTTTAAATTAAAAATTTGATAAACTTGAAAGTCACGGTCAAAAAAGTACATGTCGTTGGAACCTAGGATAAGCATCATGTACCGAGTACCATCTGCTTTCCAGCTAGCCCAGTACTCATTTTTCTGCAACAAGTTAATATTGTGACGAGTAAGCGAGACAGGCTGCGATCCGGGAAATCCACGTGATCGAAAGCGACACATTTGGCTACATGTTTGGTGCAGAATTCGAATCTTTTCCCGATCTTGTAGGTGGACAATACCATTGATTTCGTCCAACAGTTTATAGCTATCCGAGTTGTGATTCACATCGTTATTGGAAGGGTTTGCTACCACTTGGTCATCGTTATACTCCTCATCCTCATTGCACCAGTCGGGCAGCATAGGTGCGGAAATTTTGTCCGCTATATCGCCGTAGCGACAGAAAAGCTCATCAATGTAGTCCTGCTTGTAGATGCCTATGGGACGAGCCTTGGCAAACTCTGCGATGGCAGCATCAATGCTCCAGTTTTCCTCTTCCACCAAGTAGGCACAGATGAGAAAACCAGTCCGATTGAAGCCATGAGTACAGTGCACCCCAATTTGCTCGTTCGGATGTCGGTTTAGAAAATTCTTGCAGATATTTATAAACAATTGTGTTTGTCCGCAATCAGGAGTCTCGCCATGACTATTAGAGAGAAGAGTGCCAACCAATCAGAACAAACCAAAGTATCACATAAAACAAACATACCCTTTACATCTATGCTTAATATATCCAATTTTTTGCTCTTCTATAATACTTCTATCGTAGAAACGATCGGTATTTGTTAGATCTATCCATAGTCCAAGATTAATCTAGTAGTAAAAGAATGTCACCAGAGCAATTCAATATTTGTCCGAAAATGTTACTTTTTTGCTTTTCATGAAATTTATAAACATATTTGGAGTAAAGTAAGAACTAGCTGGCATAAGAGAATTATACTTCTCATCAAGTGGAACCTTGAATGGTACGAAGATATCTGGTAGAACAAAGTGAGAAGTCATGTTAGAAACATTGATAACCAGTGGCAATCAAGCATTGATATTACTGGCAATTGTGTCGCCGAAGCGAGGACATCTCTTCCAGCGAGGAGGCAAACCTCGGCCAGACATAATTCAACTAGGGCTAGGCACTTTGAAGTGGTATATCTGAAGAGTATTTTGCTTATATTTATTGGAACACAGGGACAAGGCTGAGGAACGACACTACCAAGTGGCAATCTACATCAAAACAAACGCTATTGACTCAAGTACAGTGATACACTGCATATGCGCTCAACTTATGCGCACGCTATTGAGTGTGCGCCTGAGTGCACTAGCCTAAGTTAGACTCATTCACAGAGGACGTGCAAATCAAATTGTTAATTCTACAGGCAACACTCAAAAAACGACCAAAAATATTCTCTATCTTTGGCAGTACAAAGTGGCCTTTTTTGAGATGTAAAGCGTGCGCCTGCTCTAGGCGATTTATAATGGAGGTCTTTTCTTAAGCAAGCCGATTGTTGAGTATTGCCTGTATCTGTGTAGAAATCAAACTTATTTGTTTTATTCTGTTGATTAACAACTCAAATAAATTCATTACTTTGATATCTAATTTTTTGTCACACTAAAAAATCACCGGATAGAATTAAAAACGTAGTTCTATTATAATCTTAATTTTTTAAAAATTAGTATAACTTAGCCACTCTAAGCAATCACAAAGACTCTTTTTATAAGTGACAACAGTGTACAGTGTAAAGTAATACAAAAAAACAAAAACGACGTGCTTAGATATGTTGTTGATAGCGTTCAAAAAGTCCATCAATAAGATAATTTTTGGAGATCCCTGGTGGACGTTTGTCACGGAAAAGTTGGACCGCCTGCTGCACGGTATAACCCATCTCTTCGATTAGGTAGGCACAGATGAGGAAACCGGTGCGATTGCTGCCGTGTGTGCAGTGCACTCCAATCACACCGTTGGGTGAGCTTTGCAAGTAGCTCTTGCAAGTGCCGATAAAGTACCGTGTCTCTTGTTTGGTGGGACATTTGTCAAAACTGAAAAAATGACGTAATCAATCAATCAATCATTGCTCAATCCACAGTGAATCACTATTACGCCTTGATCATTATCTTGTGATGTCGAATGTCATGCTTTTCAAACTCGCTCGGGTAGTAGTACTTGGGATAATTCACTTTGGTCAAATCCAAAATCAGCCCGACTGGAAGCTGTTGGGTTCACAAGAGATTTATCATAAATAAGTTTTCAGTGGAATTAAACAAAAATATTTTGGAAAAAGTAGTTTTTGAATAAAACTAACACATCCAACAATCTCACTTTAACTAAAATTTTGTTACAAATTTTTTAACATTATATCAAAATAATGATTCATATTATCCACAATTTATTTTTTAATTTTTTGAAAAAAATTTCTAAAATGCACATACTAAATTTCTTAAAGCTAAAATTGCCAAGAAAATATATTGCATGCAAAAAATAGAAACCCAACCTGGCAGGTGTGAATATGTTGCAAGATCATCTCGGGAGTGAAGCGATCGGCACGAGTAACCAATCGGTCGTAATCTTCGTCGAGAGGAGTCTTGAAAGGCAAGAAGGTATCTGCATGAGCTTAGCTTGATAAGAGAAGTGTCATTTGTCTGATTGGTGCTGCTCACCTGCAATCACTTCGCCAAACCTTTCATACTCAAGCCATTTCTTCAGTGCCTTTCCTTTCAATCTTACTCTTCCACCTGGAACTTGAGCGTGGCGGTGTGACATTGTGCGAAAAAGCTACCAATAAATTCAAATAAATCGTTACAAGTTGAAAACATAGCCGTTAATTAAAGTAAACATTATGAAAAACTAGGAATCATATAAATAATAAAAACAATTTTCGTATTCCCTTTTAGCGTTGCGCACAGAGACCAATTATAACACGAAAAACATCTAGAAGTTGGTTGATATGATTGATCAACAATTGAACATATATTCTCTACATTAGATTATTAACACTCAAATTAAAAATTAAAACTAGTTATAAAACTTCCAACCACTTAAATTTTTAACTTCTGTTACATTAAATGTTAAATTTTTTTTCAAGTTTTTAAAAATCGTTAATATATTCAAATTTACTTTCAAACTATACCGTTTTGAAAGCATCAACATAAAGTAAATCGACATACAGAAGTACTTCAGGTTTTCAACAAGCCATTGTAAGTCTAGCTTCTGTAATGTATAAACCGAACACATCTACTTCTTCCCTTGCTTCGTTTTTCTATATAAAGTTGAAGAGTAACCACTGTACCAATTCAAAATGGTATTTTCCTAAACAAGTTAAGTTGACTCGAGAAAACTACAGAGCAAAATAAATAAGTAATCAATAAAGATAGCCAACTAAGAGACTGTAGCATGGTATGATATTTAATGAGCACTAATCTGTGTCATGTTATCAGCACGATAAATGTCTTTTCGAGTGCAGCACAAGGAACATCTAATAGCGTTGAATTGCAGCATTCACTCGCTTCCATAATGATGATGGTGCGTGGTTCTTTCTTGGTGCTAGGAGTTTTACTCTTGACTCTCCGAGCAGCAGAAGCTCAAGAGAACCCTGATGAAGTGACTTCCTTGCCAGGGGTAAACTTTAAAGTTCCATTCCGACACTACTCTGGTTACCTCGATGCGTTGAAGGGAAACTATTTGCACTATTGGTTCTTCGAGAGCCAGAACAACTCCCAGACAGATCCAGTAGTGCTCTGGCTCAGCGGGGGTCCCGGTTGTAGCTCCATGCTAGCAGCACTCACCGAGCAAGGTCCCTTCCGACTTGTTCCTAACCATTCAATAGAGCTCAATCCTTATGCTTGGAATGTGCGCAGTAGTCTTCTCTACATCGATTCACCTGCCGAAGTTGGCTTTTCCTACAACGCTAATGGCAACTTCACCACCGGCGATAATGAAACAGCGGCCAACAACTTTGCTGCCTTGAAGAGTTTCTTTCGTAAATATCCTCACCTTAAGAACAACGATTTCTATATAACCGGCGAAAGTTACGCAGGCATCTACGTGCCCACTCTTTCTAAGCTAGTATTCGACAACAAATTCCCTAAGAATTTCAAAGGATTTGCTATCGGAAATGGCTATCTGGATAGAAACTTGTTAGGCAACTCGCTTCTACACTTTGCTTACTTCCACGGCATCTTTGATGACATTCTCTGGAACAAGCTAGTGACAAGTTGCTGTGATAACGTGACCAACACACGTTACTGCGACTTTGTCAATAATCAAAATAGCAATACGCTGTGCAGTGCTGTCATGACCGAGGCAACCACATCTATTTACAATTCTCACCTCAACACTTACAACATCTATGCTAAATGTGAGACTTCCAAGAAAGGCTGGAGTTTGAAATCAGCTCGGGATCACATCGATCGTCGACTGCTTTCAAGAACATTGAAGCACACTCAGGATGATGAAGATCGTGAAAACGTCAAAGGGACGCCACCTTGCACCAACTTTGACGACCTGATTGTGTGGACTGGTAAAAACTCGGTTCGGCAAGCACTTCACATCGATGCCAAGGCACACTCTTGGACACCATGTAACATGCTTGTCAACTTAGCCTATCGCCATGAATATGACTCAATGAAAGATATCGTTCGATATCTACTTCAGTCAGGCCTTAAAGGTCTCATCTATAACGGTGATGTCGATTCTGCTTGCAACTATCTGGGTGATTTGTGGTAAGTGTGCATTTCACTTATTTTACTCACTCCTCTCATTAAATATTAAAATGTAGGTTCGCTGAAGAGTTAGGCTTCAAAACGATTCGACGGTACTCGCCATGGATGTACGAAGGACAAGTCGGTGGATTTGTCAAAGTTTTCGAGAAATTCGCTTACACCACTATCCGAGGTTCTGGTCACATGGTGCCAACCGATCGACCAGGTCCTGCCCAAAAAATGTTCTACAAATTTCTTGATAGTTAAGTGTTGGTTGACAATATCATTATTTACACACAATTCAAAATGTAACGTTTTGTCTCACTATTGTAACAAAATTAATTTTAAATCATACTCAAAAATACATACCTCGTAACCCGTGATGAATTTTTCTTTCAACACAAGTTGGAAGTTTTTTGTTTTAGAAACACAAATAGACGGGAAAATTGTCTACATCACAACACGAGGCTCAAATCACATTATGTCCAGATTTCTATAAATTTTATAAAAATATTGTTTATAAAATTAGTTTTAAAATTGTTTACTTCTGTGTGACTTACATGTAATTTAAACTTGTTATCTGAAATCATTTATCTCATTTCAAATGAGTCATTTCACCACAAATTCATCACTAAAACTTATATTAGTCTAAATAATCTACAATCTATAGACAAAGACATGCCACATGTTGATACAGCTGATTGCTCACTTGTTGATGAGTAATTTGGCGGTGGTAATTTACCACTGGTAAACCAGGTGGCGCTGGAAAAAAATTAGTTTTGGATTTATTTGCCATTCTCTTAAAGATAACAGCACACTAAAAAATAGGAATTCGTGATTTCGCGAATTTAAAAATGGCTTCGAATTTAGAATTCGCGAAATCACGAATTTGTAAAAATAAATTCGCGATTTTGCAAATTTTAAATTCGCAATATCACGAATTTGTAAATTGAAAAATTTTAACAAATTTTGAAATCTCGATTTTACAAATTTTAAATTTGCAATATTACGAATTTGTAAATTGAATAATTTTAACGAATTTTAAATTCGTGATTTTGCAAATTTTTAATTTCCGAAATCGCGGTGGTACTTCAAAATTCGCGGTTTCGCGAATTTTTTGGAACAAAATTCGCAAAATCACGAATTCATATTTTTTAGAGTGAGTTAACAGCACTGTGAAAGGCAAAGCAAACACTTAAAAAAATTATTATAACTAAGTGAAGAGTAGAGAGTCAACCTTAGAGTATCAATTAGAGTCTCTATGGCAAATAATATCGAACAAATATAATCGATTGTCATTTTTAATTTTTTAAGCAAACTAATTTTATATTTTTATAATTTACCGACTGCATGACTTTAGTTCTCAATTTACAAAATTGTTGGTTCGTTATACAATGTACGGCTTTTGTTTGCAATTTTAAGTTTATAAATGGATTACGATAAGTTATTGGAAATCTATATGCCTAATTAATGTCTAATAAAGAACAAATGTACCAAAAGTTATTCATCGACCATCACCGACAGTTACCTATCTCTATCTAAATTATTTTAATCACAACTGTTCCAATTAAGCAATTAGGTCAAATGGTGACACTTTAATTTAGTAGATAAATAAATCTATTAGTCATTTATGTTGCAATAGCACTACTGATTGATGAGAATAACTTTGCAGCATATTTAAGTCATTACTACAGACTCATTAGTACTTCTTTGAGTATTGCAAGCAAGATGACAACAATCAAGTTTGTAGTACTAGCTTTAGCTTTGAGTCTTGCTCATGCGAGCAATCCCGATGAAGTGACCTCTCTGCCGGGTGTGAACTTCAAGCTTCCCTTCAAGCACTACTCGGGTTATCTCGAAGCTCTGAATGGCAACTATTTGCATTACTGGTTCTTTGAGAGTCAACACAACACTGAGTCGGACCCAGTGGTGCTGTGGCTTAATGGTGGTCCCGGGTGCAGCTCGCTCATGGGTGCACTTACAGAGCTAGGTCCATTGCGAATCGTTTCGAACCAGTCACTGGCACTCAATTCCCATGCGTGGAACGTGCGAAACAGTATTCTTTTCCTTGAGTCACCTGCTGGAGTGGGTTTCTCCTACAACGCTCACAAGAACTACACCGCTAGTGATGACGAGACAGCTGCTAACAACTTTGCCGCACTGCAGAGTTTCTTCAAGAAGTATCCACATCTCGCAGATAATGATTTCTACATCACTGGTGAAAGCTACGGAGGCATCTATGTGCCTACACTTTCGGTGATTGCATTGGAGAAGAAGTTTCCCAAAAAATTTAAAGGTTTTGCTGTAGGTAATGCTCTCTTAGATAGAAAACTGAATAGCATCTCCATGATTCACTTTGCTCACTATCATGGACTTTTTGACGATGTGGTCTGGAATGATGTAATCACCAACTGTTGTCGCAACGTGACAAACACCCGTTACTGTACCTTTGACGACAAAAGCATCGAATGTCGCAAAAGCCTTTCCAAAATGAGTTTTGGCGCTCATTTAAATCCTTACAACATAATTGATAAATGTTATGAGTCAAAGAAATATTCCCAATCCTATGACCGACCAAGCATGATTCAAGCTTTGTTACAAGGAGATTTGGCTCAATTTTATGCAATCAGCACAGGAGTAACGCCACCTTGCCTCAACGAAGATGATAGTATCGAGTATCTGAATCAAGCTACAGTCCGAAAAGCTTTGCATGTGGATTCTAAAGCTGGTAAATGGGCTCCTTGTGCTCCTTTACCCTACCGAAGCACGTATGAATCGATGAAAGAGCAAGTGCATAAACTGATCACTGCAGGTCTGAAAGGTCTCATCTACAACGGTGATGTCGACATGATGTGCAACTTTCTCGGAGACATGTGGTAAGTTTCCTCAGTAGCATCCGAAAAAAACGTTTAATAAACTAACTCCATTTACCAAAGGTTTGCCGACGAACTTGGTTTCAAAACGACCAGAGAGTACTCCGAGTGGTTACACGACGGACAAGTGGCTGGATTTGCCAAAATTTATGGAAATTTGACCTACACTACGATTCGAGGCTCTGGTCACATGGTACCTACTGACCGACCAGGACCAGCCCAACAAATGTTCTACACTTTCCTTCTTTCCTAATAAAATTTCAATATAACTTTTCTGAACTATAAAAGAACATTACGAATGAACTAAAATATAGTCTACTTTTCAAATGAAAAAGTAATCTTTATTTTGAATGGTGGAATCGCCCTAGGAGGGATTATACATTTACTTATTATTTAATTAAAAAATTATCAAAATTTCTGATTATCTTAAAATTATCTTTATGAATGCGGATTTAATACTCAAAATTAAGAAATGTGCCAAAAGTGCCTCAATTCTCCGATTTTCGAATAGTATTATTTTTTATATCGGTTGGAAAAGAATTTTGAAAACTATTAAGTACTTAATTTTGATGCATTGCTCAAGCAATTAGATCCAGGTGAAACACTTCCAACTTGATAGTGTAGATAAAGGTATATCAATTGTTCCATGTTGCAATAGTATACTACCGCTAATCAACAATCAACTAAAGGTAAGCAAAACGGACTTTGGGCTATGTCCAATCTATATAAAACACCATTAGTACTTCATTGAGTATACTATAGTGCAAGCAAGATGACTATAATCAAGTTTGCAGTACTAGCTCTAGTTTTAGGCTTTGCTCATGCGAGCAATCCTGATGAAGTGACCTCTCTGCCAGGAGTCAACTTTAAAATTCCTTTCAAACACTACTCGGGATACCTCGAAGCTCTAGATGGCAACTTTTTGCACTACTGGTTCTTTGAGAGTCAAAACAACACGCAATCCGATCCAGTGGTGTTGTGGCTCAACGGAGGTCCCGGGTGCAGCTCTCTCTTGGGAGCTCTCACTGAACAAGGTCCACTCAAGGTGGTCACCAACCAGTCACTAGCGCTCAATCCCTATGCGTGGAATGTACGAAACAGTATTATTTTTCTAGAATCACCCGCTGGAGTGGGCTTCTCCTACAACGCTAACGGGAACTACACCACGGGCGATGATGAGACTGCTGCCAACAACTTTGCCGCACTGCAGAGCTTCTTCAAGAAGTATCCACATCTCGCCAATAATGATTTCTACATCACTGGCGAAAGCTACGGAGGCATCTACGTGCCCACACTTTCGGTAATTGCATTGGATAAGAAGTTCCCCAAAAACTTTAAGGGCTTTGCCATTGGCAACGGTTACCTCGACACCACTCTGTTGGGCAATTCGGTGTTACATTTTGCGCATTACCACGGTCTCTTCGATGACGTGCTCTGGAATAACCTGGTAACCAAGTGCTGTCATAACGTGACCAACACTCGCAACTGTGATTTTGTTCATAATCAAAATTCTGAGTGTCAGAAAGTACACCACGAAGCAGAGCAGAAGATTTCTCACTTGCATTTGAATCACTACAACATTTATGACGAGTGTCAGCAATCAAAGCACAACACACAAGACTTGGAGCAGCGACAACTTATGATCAAAGCATTGTTGCGAGGAGATGTTGGCGCTTATTACCTGAACCAAGTAGGCAACACACCACCTTGTCTTAACCAAGATGTTCCCGCCGAATACCTTAATCAGGAAGATGTTAGGAAAGCACTGCATATTGACTCCAAAGCCAACAAATGGACACCGTGCAGTAATGTTCTTCACTACCATTCCAAATATCATTCGACAATGGAACAAGTACGTCACATGCTCAAATCTGGACTAAAAGGTCTCATCTACAACGGCGATGTCGATACGGTTTGCAACTTTCTCGGTGACATGTGGTATGAATTAGTATGTTAGAAACTTATTCTATGACCATCTAACGCATCTTATTGAAGGTTTTCAGAGGAGCTTGGTTTCAAGACTATTAAAGAGTACTCGCCTTGGATGTACGAGAATCAAGTTGGTGGGTTTGTCAAAATTTTTGAAAATTTTGCATACACCACCATTCGAGGTTCGGGACACATGGTCCCCACTGACCGACCCGGCCCGGCCCAACATATGTTCTATAAGTTTCTCGAAAGTTAGATTATTTGCAGATTGATACAACAATTGCTTAAATAAAATTAATTTTAAAAATCTTGTTTAATGCATATTCCAAAATACATTCTAAAAATAAAAATTAAAACACCAAGCTCAATAACAAAAAAATGCACTTTTACCATTAACTATTACGAAACACATATATACGTACAAACAACTTGTTGTTGTCAACAATGTACTTTTTTCAAGATATGTTGTAAAGTGGAAACTACCCGGAACTTGATAGACTATCATTGATAGTAATATTATCAATTCACACATGGATTAGATGTTGGTTGGCACAAATACAGTAAACCCTCAAACTCATGAGATTTAACAACAATGTCTGTAACAGTCA
>DVQH01000507.1:0-22852 GCA_018231625.1 Papilio phestus
AGCTTATTTACTTGTAAAGTGCTTACTTGAGATTAAAGTATACGTGATCAAACATCTTCGCCTTGAAAATGATCTGTAGGCTTTTTGTAATCTTTTTTATTACATAATTACAGTAATTATGTTTAGCAAAATGTTCATACAATTAATGATGTAGGTAATGAGTGATGTTTACAAAAGACCTGCGCATGACAGCGATTTTAAACTTTGATAAAACTGTCTGACGCAGTCACTTCCTTACTTTGTAATTTATTTCCGTGTTATCAAAAAATACATGTGAAAAATTGATTTTATAAATTTAATTTTGTTCTAAATTTAGTGTTAGATATAAACATTTCTTAATTAATGTAAAGCTAGGACAAAGGCCACATAATAAACAGAGGATTCCACATCACGACTACTTCGTTGCTATTCCGTACTCCTAATCAATAGGCCATTGGCTCTTTCTTTATAATGTATCTTATGATTCCGCTGGGAAATACAGTAAGAACAATAGTTATTCTAATTACTGTGACTAGTGCTGATTCAGTCGTAACGTGGGAATAACTCGGTACATTTTATTTGATAATTCGCGATTAGAATATGACACATGTAATCACAATTTGATGTTATATCACTAAAGACAAAGTAAAATAAACTACGAAGCTACTAACGGAATTGTTAAATTGTTTAGTGACACATAGTTGTGTGTTATACTAAGCGAAACCCCGTAACAACATTAACTAACCTCTTATAATTATAAGCTACGGGGTTTCGTTTAAACAGTACAACTCAACTAATGGACTTGAAATCTAAGCCAAAAAAATCAAGTTTTTTTTTTATTTGCAAATACAAATGGTAATTTTACACCAATCGTATTATTGCAAGTGTTATTTATTACAATATGTTATTCGTTTTATTTGGCCACAGAACTAATATAATTTTCCGCAACGTCCAGCACTCGCAGCGTATAACCGGCTTATCTCGTTCATGGATCTAAATCGATTTATTTATTCGTTGCTCGTACATAAGTATTGTGTAATTGTGTGATTCTTTAACCTCAGTAATTTTAGTCAATACATAGGTAAAATCCTTTGGAATGCGGTCTGGCCGCCTACGCACGTCGCAGTTTCCGTAGTCCTTGTTTCTACAGCGGTCAACTTAGCAGTGCCATGTTCAATATATTATTTAGATGATTTTACAACTCCGGTAATCCCTATATGAAATATGGAAATGAAAATATATTTTCATTTATGTTTTTACCTATATCGTGACTTGAGTCATCTAAATAATATATAGATCCTCGCATATCACATATAACTAACAGTAAAACTATTACTAATTAAAAATTGATGTAATAGAGAAGTAGATTGAAGCTCCCTTCAACTTGAGTTTATATATTCTTGGCTAGGTTTGTTATTTTTGCAGTGGATAATCACGAAAATCTCTTACTACATGTCATGTTATTGCGCACGAGTTGTAGAAATGTTCGCGTAGTTCGATCAAGACAAGTGGTATTTTCTTTACGGTACGCACATCATTAATACGCTAATCTGTGTAGAATATACAAGTCATTTTGTTTCTAATTTCCTGTCTCGACCACTCTTTTATGATTACTTCGGGAATTAAGCTCAACTGTAAGTACTCTCTAATTGGACGTTTGAAAGAAATAGTGTTTCATGTTTGCATTAGATTTGTATTTACTGTAGTTTTGCTTATCTATTTGTTAAAGTGTAGTTTGTATAACAAATTTAAGTTGTGTACTTTGACTTTTTTCAGACTATTTTTTTCTTAATCGGAAACACATATTGCTACTTCAGTTTTAAAAGGTCATAGTCTCGTTACAAGACGAGACAAAATGTTGATCAGCAATCGATAACGGACTGATGAGAAGAAAGGCGATATTGTGTCGGCAGGGTGGGGACGGGAGGGGCGCGGGCGCGGGCGAGGCCGCAGCACCGACTTACTAAATCAATATTTGCGCAGATGCCGGCGCAAGAGCATGTTATGCTCGTAGCGACCTAAAATTCATACAGCTTATATGGCAATGTTAGCGGTAAATTCTCTTAGCGGCTACTTGTAATCCTTCAAATGTGGGTCGCTGCTGCACGCATTACTTGACCCTGCGCCTCTCCACATAACCTATTACTATCAAGACGCAACGCTGATATAAGATTCGAAGTTCCTCCACGAGTATTCGGAACAATCTGTTCAGCGATTTACTGCGATTTAAAATTCTTAAATATCAAACATTCTAAACCTTTAATTTAAAACCAATTTAATCCTCATTATACGACACATATTGTTATTTAATTGTTATTAGAAGGAACATTTTCATTTATAATTTATTTCTGTCAAAACTTTTCATTCTTCGTAATAATACGCTGTAATTCATACCTTTACGAGCAAGAATTCCTGAAGTTGTAAGAGAGCTTATGAGCAATTATACGCGGGAGAGTTATTACTTAAGTTACGACGTAGAATATCATTACTAATGGCACTGTCATTAAAACTCTTAATAGGTTCCATTCGAAAGCTCTCAGGTTCCCTAGGCTATAAGATAATCATTAATGCGAAGCTTTTACAACTGGGTGCGCGCGGGCCGCGGAGGTCCGCGCATTAGACGATTGCTGCGTCTTTTTGTAGCGAAACAGAATTCAATTCCACATATTTTATAGATGTACGTACTAATACAAGCGCATCTTTAAGCACCTTTTTTCCTCGTCGCGACCGCAAGTGAAAAGGAGTAGCATCGTTTCCTAAGCGATGACCACGACTCCCGTGTAATATGATAATGCGGCGAATAAATGTTTCACGTCTAGACTCCTCGCTATCGTTTTTGTGCGGAACCTGTTCCTTATAATGCAGTTCCAATGAGAAAACCGAGCCCCTCGTCTACTATTGTTGTTCGTGTTTTTTTTCTAAAGTCAGTAAACCATAGGGAATTTTATGCGAGTATTCCCATTGAGTTCATGCGAAAGGAATTTTTCCCTCAGCTTTACATTGTAATAAATTTAAAGTCGAACAGTACACGGTCCAAGTTTGTAACGAGACCGAAACGACGCAGTAGAGTCGAGGCATAGCTCGACCCGGGGAGTGGACCCGAACCCGTCGCTATGGTAACCGATAAAATGTCTCGAGGTATTCGACGTTAGGTCATATCGTTCGTGCGAAACGAGCTGCAGGTAATAAAACGGTTAACGGAAAACACTGTTCGAGCTTAAATCTACTACGTGCTCATGCACGCTCATTTGGAGCCCGGCTCCGAGGTGCGTTCGTAAGCACTCACCATTCATTGGCACGCAGAGATATGGCCGGTAATGAGTGACCGGTCGGCCGGCTATCGGCCCGCCGCTCGTAAACACTGTTCGACACGAAGCATTCGTACATGGCCGCGAATACGACTTAATAGACATCGCGCCGGGTTCACTCACTTCCTGGTAAGACTAACTGTTCACACAACCCAATGCTTCGACGCCGCCGCCGTCGTCACCGCCGCTGCGCCGGCGCCACTTGTTCCAAATTATAAATTCTATTAATTGAAATGCATACAAAACTTACTTTCGAATTTAAAGGGTAACGGCTTAGTGCAGCACCAATGGGCCGCTCAAGCTGTAACAAATCAGTGCAGACGATAAGTAGTACTTATAATCACCTTATTAACATACCAAAAATGTATGGTATAAAATGCTTGGTGTTAAGAAATTAGGAGCTGTACAGCTATAAGTTTATGTACAAAATTATTAATATGTTGTGATTGGGGCAAACAGCATACTGTGAGGCCACAGTACAAGCAGCCCGAGGATGACTCTCGCAGCCGTGGAACACTTAGCGGAAGGGGCAACGCTCATCGTGTGAGCGTCGCGCCCGATGCCGCCGCACCGCCCGCCGCCCGCCTTACAACAATCGCAAATTCTACGTTTGCCTAGCAACAGCACTCACACTAACGGTGGCTCGCTTCTCTGCGTCCACACAGACAAAAGAATAGTGCATTTATGAGCTTTGAGCTCCGTCGGTCTCCGAGAAGTCATCGTACCAAGTCGCTCGTCGCCCGCGGTTCGCCGCGGATCATGATTTGTGCGATAAATATTTTTCCACAAATTGTTTCGCACGATAACGTTGAAATTTAAATTCAAGTAAAGCACTAAATAGCTATTTGTAGTTTCGATGCAGATTGTCAATCACCGCGCGATTTTGTCGTGAGGCGAATCGCTCCGCGGTCATTTGCATATTCGCCTGTAATAAAAGAATCTGGGCTATATAGATAAATCGAAAACAGAACGACATGGAAATGAGATAATTCGACGGTGTATTCTGGTGGAATATCAAGCCAGTGTAACGGTGTTGGGGCGTCTAGCGCGGATTTAGCTAAATTATTCGGACTACGTTGTGTCTACGTGCGGTACTCACTGCGCCAAGAGACCACTGACCAGAGGCCATATTAAGGTCAGCTTAAAGCAGGCCGTGAGACATTATGCTTAACACGCTGATAAATGGTAATGCGAACGACCAAAAAGTATATTAAAAGATCGATCGATTGCACACCTTATTCTGTGCACACATGTTCTAATTTATGTATTCATGCTATATTTACTTTAAAACAATAGCAAATTGTAGTTGGTAAATTCTGTATGACGGGTGAAGGGCAACTTCAGTGAATAAAATGTTCATTGCTCACAGAATTAACTTTAATTCAAAATACGTATGGCTTATTAAAAGTATAACAATGAAATCGCTTTTTATCGTTTGTGTATAAATTTAACATAAACTCTGAATTAGTGAACATAAATAAAACTTTTTAAAGTGTCAGTTATCAACATAGTATTTTACTGTCACAGAAAGTACATTAAAACCGCTACTTAAACCAGTAGATGTTTTTATTGCGATAAAGTATGCAGAATGCTTTAAAAAAAACCCAGGCACTGTTATGTGGTGTGGTGGTCTAGATAGTTTTTATTAACATCATCTGACACAAAATTTCGCGAG
Organism: Papilio phestus; assembly: GCA_018231625.1. Lineage (NCBI taxonomy): Eukaryota > Metazoa > Arthropoda > Insecta > Lepidoptera > Papilionidae > Papilio > Papilio phestus. The sequence continues at coordinate 4,963 of DVQH01000507.1, forward strand.
TCAACGAACTCGCAAGAGGCTGTTCAAACGAAGCCAATATTTGTGCTCTTCCTACTTGCTTCCTTAATGGACGCGGTCGCCTTCTTATAAATTCCTTACGTGGAATTATTTAGCGTAACGTAAACTGTTATTGAGAACGAAGCAATTTAATTATAAATTACACGAGATGTAATTGCGTCATTTAACGTGATTTAACGATTACAATGATCGCTCGACAAGCGTCTGAAATATGTTAAATACTGGAGCTTAGTATGCGGGTGAGCATCGGATGCCGTTAATCGACCGCTACACTTGCACGACAATTATCGCCTAATAACGAGTGAGGGTGTTCGTGGCCGAATGTAATGGCGAGTCGCGCCGTGTCCACGACTCGTATGCTAATCACTTGTAATTTACGAGGCTCGATAATCGCGAGACGCGTACGTGCGGGCATTGTACGAGCGCGGCACGGGTGCGGGCGCGGTGCGGGATGTCTGCGCGTCGCCGCACGTCCACACGTCCACACGTCCGCCGCTTTACAATGCAACAACTCCCTAATCAATCATAGCACTAAATTATACACGACATCACACCTCTTACGACTGTTTTTTCTTATCCTTTTATTTTAACGTTCAATTTCAATTGTATTAAAAGTAACTTTCGTTATGTTCCAATTAAAGTCCCCTTTTTCAATGTTCGAACAGTTAAATTTTTTCAATTATTTTACCGTTAAATGAACTTCAAGCTTTTCCTTTCGGAAGCTGTTCTAACGAAATACATTATATGTTACATTTCAAACACAACGTTTTTAAGTCAGTGGTTGGAAGTGAGCTTGACAATTCAAAATGTGGGTATATCTTTTGCGATCAGTGATATGAGACGTCTGAATGGTTGCATATCGCAGGCAGCATCGGTGGCGGCACGTAGCACTGCCTCGCGGACGCGGCTGGAGCCTGCCTGCCTAGCATGGCCTACCCATCTCGTCTCGCATCTAAACTTTGACCGTCTACCAAACATCGTTTAAATTACATCTCTTATATTACTTGTTACTTAAAAATTCAATTTAGCTTTAGAATTGTAACATTACAGTAATTTAATACTTAGTGTTTCTATTTGTCTAGTGCAGATATTTAACTAATTCGTTTATTCCAAGTTTTTTGCTAATGGATACATTGAAAACGGAAAGACCTTACCTACAATGCTTTTTAAATTCATGTGAGTTGTAAATAAGATTAATACATAATTGTTTATTCTAGTTTATTGGCCTTATAACAATTTCGTACATTGTTATTATAATTAAAACAGTTTAGTTAATTAGGAAGTACACTTTTATGCATAATTTATGTAATGTAAAGAACATTCTGCTTCCAGTCTAGTTTAGTACTAGTACTTACTAGTTTAGACTTTAATTAACACAATTTTATAGTATTCATATGTAGTATTTACTCTGAGGTATAAACGATAGCATAATAGGAAGCAATGTGTCTATTAAATCATGTTCAAGAAATCGGTGTCAATGCTCGCTGCGGTTGCAGTGGTCCGAAATGATGTGTTGGGCAACAGGCAAGAGCGGCGGCGGCCGGGGCCGATCACTCCGCCCTCCGCCGCCGCTCCCCCCGTCTCCGATACCTTCCCAATTTCCATCGCTCTTATTTTATTAAAACTCTTTGCTTTACGAGTGTTGTTACAGAGAGATGCTGCGATAGTAACGATCTTTATAGTCCGAGCGTTACGAGATAATTGCGAAAGCGTTCATCTACATCGAACCTTTCTCGACTTTAAACTTACTTTCCGTTACATCTTCAAAAAATCGTACGCACAGATCTTAAATGGACATCGTCCAAGTACAGTTACACGTGTAGCGAGTGAGAACGTCGGCTATCGTTGCCGTGCTCCTCTTTCTTTCAAATTTCGGTTTATTTTAATCACATTAACAGTTACGTTCGACGCATACCACTGGAACGAATGGTACGCCAAATTACACCTGAGAAATAGGCTCCCATTGTGTAGGTACACTCAGAAAAACGGAGTCCCCCACTTGGATCGGATATTATGATTCGTTCACGCACCCAACCATAATATTATTCCGAGTTTCCGCGGAGCGAGAGAATAAAGTAGGCTTAACGTCATTTTGTATAAGGGAAATATTTAAATATATACAAACTGCGGTAAGAAAGAGATCAGAGTCACTTAAATGATATCTTAGTAAGAAAAATAGGTAATACATTCTTTAATAAAACTTCGCCGGATATCAAAGATCAATAAGTACATAGGAAAGACGAGCAAGATTTCTCTGACAGTACACACAAATCTTCACGTGTCGAACGCACATTTTGGGTAAAGCAAATAGACGTTAGAGAATTGTGTGCGCCCTCACCCTCCTCCCGCCATCGCCGAGGTGACTTGCGAGAGCGTCTAGACGGAGGGAACCTTCCTTATACATATATACCGACAGCAACAACAATACCTTTGATTTGAGCAATTTACCCGGCATCGATTACTCGCTAAAATTGGCGAGTTCAAGCAACTAATGTAGCCTCAGTTAAAAAATACAGTAATAACACACCTTCTAAGCAACTTCAGAAATATAACAAATTAACGTTTCTACGCGTATTAAATATACAGATTTATAACAAAGAATTAGGCATCACGTAATACATTCGCAGTGATTAACATTCCAAATATTTCATAAGGCAGTAATTAACGCATAAAAAAATCTTATTGCAGAAAAATGCAAATTTCATAAATTTTTATTTGCAATATTTATTACTTACATCATATTGACGGCACATAAATTCTAATTAGACTAAAGTTGAATGTAAATTGGTCGTAACAAACAAAGCTCTGTAACTTTCAATACTTTATTCCACTTCTCATTAGTATTGGAGGTTCACTTTATTAAGTGGCAATGTGTAACAATGCATATGCAATGCCCATTTAACAATTGATCAAGAATCGAAAGAAAAAGTTGGAGTGTGATATTAAGCATAAGGATATATATCCGGAGTTGTTAAAAACATCGCTTGCGGAGTGTAGAGCGCGAGATTTGCTGGGGCTGGGGTGCTCCCCCGCTCCCGCCCTGCGCAGTCCCCGCTGTGTGGAGTGCGCGTCCCCGATGCTGCTTGCCGCGACACATATTCCCGCTATCCCTCGCTTCCCTCCCGACTCCCGAGTCCCGCGATACATTTCTACCTCTATTCCGCCGCCCGAGAGCTTCTTTAGTTATTTTGTTACGAGTACCTTCACTTCATTTCATTCCACCCCTCCAATTAAGATTGCAAGAACTTTTCGCTTTTGAACTTCGAATGAAAACAAAATGTTTTCTGTTGCGAAGTTCAATTTAGCCTTAATAAGCTTACTTCGCAGCCGGATGTACTAAAGTGCTTCATTCAGACCAAGTTTTTTAATATTCGCTTTCTCGAGATTGAGAAGGAAGTTTTTGTTCTTAAATCGTATTGGGTGTAATAAACGTCTTGATTACTAAGTTTGGTTTAATTATCTTTTAACATTTTGCTTTGAATGAAGTACTTTATTATTTTTAAAGGAAGTATTGAAATACACGTGGTCCGTGCGTTGAGATGCACAATCTGTGAAGAACGTAGGCTAAAATCATACTCACACTTATATTATAAATGGAAAAATTTGGATCAATGGATGTTTGCTTTAGCGTAGCTCTTAAACGGCCTAACGGATCTCGATGACACCATAGACTACGTGCTTTTAATTCGGACGTCGGACGCATTCGCGAGGAAAAGCTTTTTTGGAAGTATTTGTTAATTTTTGGTCAATTATACGTTGTTTGATTTAAATCAGTGTTCGATGAAAATTAAGATAAAGATGTAATAGTTGTTGTGGTTGTTGCAGAGGCAGAGGGAGGCGATGGAGGCGAGGCGCGCGGCGGCGCTGCTGGCGCTGGCCGCCTGCGTCGCGTGCTCACAGGCAGGTCAGTACCACCATCCAGCCATACTACCACCACACAAGACACACCACACACCACAAACTACCACATACAGCCAATACTCACTGGATATTCTATCCATCTTTGTTTGAACCACGACTTTCTTGGCATACAGCTATATTACACAATAAATTCACACACTATATTGAAAGTATTATGGGAGCAATTTTTTTTAAGTATATAAGATAATATAGCTAGTTGTACATAATTACAAATCGTATGATTATGAATTGATTTTTTTGCGCGAAAAACGGTTATATTTAGTAGCTGTTAGATCTCAACTGATGCTCAGTAAAAAAGATGTTCCATCTAAAAAATTATGAATGTCAAGGTTATATTCGTTAAAAACTACAAAAGTATTTGAAAAATTGTATAAAAAATGTGTAGAAGAACAATAATGTCATTGCTATTTTCTTTGCTATCAATTGAAATGATCAATGCACAATTTGTAGTAATTATAAAGCCCTGTCGGTAAGTCCGCTACAGGAGTGTGAAACAAGCATAACAATACTATTAGTAATGTATTTAAATCGCGTGCGACGATCTTAAAATAATTGCAAATTAGAAGGCGAACAGTGTTCCGTTTGCTAACGTGATTGACTAAGCCAACAGAGTGAATGTCATTTGAATTTATTAACGAATTTAAAGATAACAAGTATCAAACAATCAGAAAAGCTGCCTTTCAATATTCTCGTAACTCGTTAAATCACAGTGTAGCTGGATCCAATATATTTCACGATTTATTTCACATTCGAGTGCAGCCTTTAGTCGATTATCAAACAGGTTTTTCGAGGGCGTTGATCTTTTAGCGATTAATTATGCACCAACGCCCGGTGCATCTAATTATTTTTTTCCGGGTAACTTATTTTTAATACAAAGAATGCGTTTATATCCTGCCTCGTCGTGACATATGTAACTTGTGAAATGAGTTAATGGCGTCTCGGTAATGTATTATGACTATTTATGTGCGGTTATTGTATAAACATTTGCTCAGCCGAAATCGATGTAACCGTTTTCGCGTTAGCCGTTTTGGCCAGAGCCTGGTTTGCTCGATCTCTTTCTACCTAACAGTAAAGGTCGGTGCGCATTCTCTCGCGGTGCATGTTATTAGATAATGCTATTTCGGTTCTCGAAGATTTAATATACGTGGCACGGTTAGTTCGCAGAAATCGCATAGAACTAATGGCATACATAGGAAGTATATTCAAATGCGGCCGATGTTTAGGTGTACCGTGTGAACTTCATCGCGCATGGCGGCCACGGCCACATTCATTCATTGAAACCACGATCCATATTAATGCAGTACAAATTTTAAATTCACGCTGCCTCCTCATTCCGATCGCCTCGACCCATGTCTCTAGGCGCACGAATTCGCATTAAATAGTTTTTGTTCGTGCAGATATTTTTAGAACAGATGAAATTTGTAAAAATCCTTCATAAAGCGTCGTCTTGGAAAACCGCAAAAAGATTTGATAAATCATCACACGACAGTTGAATAAGCAAAGACTTATTTATGATCAAGTCATTCGATTGTACGAAATCAATTTCAATTTACCGTTGCGTTGACTTTTATACATCTATGAATGAGGCTATTCTCAAAAAATGGAAAAATATTATAATTAAAAGTCACGTCGGACAAAAACTGGATGGTGACGGCTGACGGCATTCCTGGCGACCGTTAGGTGGACGAGCTGGCGCAAGCGACGCGGCGGCGACGATAACGGCCCGACGCGATCTGCAAGCTCGCCGCACACGCTGTCAACTTTCATCCTAACTGATTGCCTCCACCTAATTAACAAATGTTCTATGCACATTTACAAAAATCTGGTGACTAGTAGTTTATAAAAATGATGTGTTACAAACAACATCGCAAAACTTATTTTGTGCCTCAAAAAACCCAAAACATACAGCTAGATATGCTAATTTACTTGCGTAGATCATATTTTTTACATTCCTATAAATCACAATCTCATCCATAATAATAGGTATAAAAATCAACGGTACTATCGAATCTGTTTATATTCGTTGATAACTAAGAAATAAACCGCAGTGTTATGACTGCCAGCAAAGTATCAACTCGGCGATAAAGCTTTGGTTCGTTGTTAACGACGTTATCCGTTACTTTAATTACAGCTTTGTCGCCGGCCGCTCAGCTAATTATACGCACTGAAACGGATATGTAAAACGACTTTAGCGTATTGGTCGATCACAAGTCTCGCTGATTCGTGTCAGACATCCTGGCCGGCTGTTGCTAGCTTTAAGTCGACATAAAAAACAACAGTAAAGCTTTCTCGGAACAATATAAATGTTAGAATATAACATGCCCATTTAATGTCTCCATAAAAGATGCCACTAATTGCATGTTCAATATTTTATGATGAAAAAAACAAAACAAAAATTGTAACCCTTGTTTGTTAAAAATATCTCGAGCTAATAAAAACTATATAAACATAACAGAAAGTTTTTCAAAGTCTTCAAATTACACATGTAACTTGATTAAACATAAACATAGCGGCAAAACTACAATTACTTAAATGAGACATTTTATTGTACCTGTATTTATTAATTTAAATTTCTTTTATTTTTACAAATTCCAGCACCGACGGCTAGCAATCAGACAGCACTAGATTTATATGAAGGTAAGTTTACTTTATTTCTAAATGTTTTTATAAGCACGTAATAAATAGGTGCACGACACTCAAACAATAACTATATTTCATATGTATGATTTTCTGTTTCGTTCCGTATTTTACTGAATTCATTAAAATAATATAACGACATTTTATCGGCATAGAGTTTGAGGTCAAAAAACATTGCTAATTGCACTAAGCAACTTACACTGCCCGCAATGTAGCTTGTAATTTAAATAACTTTAGCCTTTCTAATAATAGGCTGCCAAATGCAAAATTATTATTCAAATTAGACCGGTTGCTCTTGATATTAGCACATTAAACAAACACTTCATTTAGTTTTAATATATTTATAGGCCTAAAAGACATTGAGTTTATGTACTCACATACCAAAATGACTTAAAAGTAATATTATTCACTTTTCAGGAGCACCGGAAGGCTGTTACTATAACTTTCAGCACTACGGCGAGGGCGACCGAATAATGACGAACGAACCTTGTCTCAACTGCACGTGCCACAACCGAATGTTAATGTGTTACTTGAGGGTTTGTCCCTTCACGAAGCCTATTGGTCAGGATTGTACTGTGGAGAAACGGGCCGACCAGTGCTGTCCCATCGTCACTTGCCCTGACGGTATGTAACACAAAATATATGAATAATCATATGGTCTTAAAACGCCTGCAAATTATGATGATTTTTATTAAGTAACTCTACTTCGTTGCCCATTTAAATAAAAATGTAACTTGTATGATATCGAAACATTGTCTCACTCAACTTTTAATAGAAACTACATATTGAATAGTAGGTACTTGCAATGAAAGTATTTACTCTTGAAGTATTATTTTGCTAAGCAACTCATCCCTTATTGCGGGACATAAATGTGTGCATGCGACTAAAAAAGAAATTAAGACCTATGTATTTTTTATTTATAAATTTGATTTCTTAATGTTAAAAATTTTTTTTTTCAGTACCAGTTGACTTGCTGACGTCTACCTCTACATCTTCGCCAGCGGAGTACGGAGCTACTGGAGTGGGCCATCAAGACAAATATGGATGCAGCATTAATGGCAGATATTTCTCTGAAGGGTCTAAAGTGCCATCAACACCTAACAAGCCTTGTGAACATTGTTATTGCATTCGAAACATGACCACTTGTGTGATGCAAGAGTGCACCTTACACGTTGATGGATGTGTTCCTATTTATCACAAAGACATTTGCTGCCCTGTCAGATACTCATGTGGTAAGCACAATTAGTTAATTTTAGTGTTACAAAAATGAATTATAAGAAAACATTACTAGCTTAACACAAAATTTTTCTATTCCAGATCACCCAGAAGATGACATTAAACTTTTGGATGATATGACCACAACTGTACGACCAACTCCTGGATTTTTACTAACCACGACAACGTTGTCTCCGGTAACACAAGTATCACAGGATTGTGTGCATGATGATCAAATATTCGCTGATGGTGCATTAATTAAAACTGAAAAAGCCTGCGAGCATTGTTATTGCATGAAAGGTGATATAGTGTGCGTTGTACAAGAATGTGGAACTCCGATGGAAAATGAAGGCAAAAATTGTACTTCACTTCCACCGCGTCAAGGACAATGTTGTCCAGATACCTATATTTGTGAAGGCGATGAGTTGCCCACTGAACAAACGCCAGAACCCACAACTGAAGAAATTCTAAGGTCAACATCTATAACACCTCCCAGAAAAGGTGTCGAAGGCAGTGGTTATAGAAACGAACCCGATGAACCTTATACCGATTTACCAATATTTGATACTGTTGAAGTAGAAGGCAGTGGTGAAGATCAATCTACACAATCTATCGATCAATCTGAATCAGTGACTCCAGAAAAACCAACACCAGACTTTGCTGATGAAATGTTCTTAACAACTGCCAAGCAATTCGAGTCCAAACCCACAAGTGCCACTGAAATAGATACTATGGTTACAAAATCTGATACATCGAATGATGAAACAACACCTTCGCATGAAACTGAGGATGACTTAGTCACAGAGTCTACAAAATCAGATGATCAAGAAGAAAGTAAAACGGTCTCTCAAAATGAGGTTACAGAAACAACAAATATCGAATCTCATGAGACCGAAGTTACCGAAAAACCATTATTAACGACATTGAGTGATTTTATGTCTTCTACTTTCGGTGAAGGTCTCATTCCTGTAGAAGATAAATCCGATAAGACTACAGAATCTTCATTTAGAAAAGAAGACGATACTTCAGCTGTACCTGAAATAACAACTCAAAAGTCTTATGATACATTGATAACTGAGAGCGAATACTATGAACAGAAAGAAACTAAAGAAGATGTTATACCTACAACAGCTGCATCTTTAGTTCCTGGCGAAGTAGATGATAAGAAAGTACAATCATTAGGAACAACAACAGAAATTGTCGTAACGGCTGATACCGATAAAGAGATAACTGAGAAAGTAGATACGTATAGTTCAACAACTACGATAAGAATAGATACCTTCGAAACAACTAGTCTTAACCCAACGGAAAATGAAGTTGACGAAGACATAATGCCTATAGTTTCTCCCGGAAGAATTCCTGGGGAAGGAGACTGTCTTCTGAACGGCATTACATATCAAAACACTACAGAAGTACCTAGAACGAATAAATGTCATACCGGTTGTAGATGCGTTAGTAGTATTATCAAATGTGATCCCATCATTTGCAGTCCACCGCCGGAATATGCAAACATGAATAATTGTGAACCTATATATGACTCAGCAGAATCCTGTTGCCCCACTTATATCTGTGATCACCCGAAGGAGGGTACATTACCGGAATCCCACAGTCAGATGTCTGGTACAGAAAGTCCAAAACCGACTAAAAACGAAGAATGTATTGGAGACGGATGTTTAACCGATGAAGATAAACAAACTTTAAGCCCAATTCCATCTGAACCATGTACCACTGAAAATTGTGATTTGCCTGAAAAACAACCTGTGCTACCTGAATGTGGTAAGGAAGGTTGTATCGATATAGTTCCTGTGGTCCCCGAATCTCCAGCAAAATGCGACAAAGAAACAGGTTGTCAAGTAACTGCTGTCACACCTTGCGAAGGTGACAATTGCAAAGATTTCATAACTCCAGAACCCGATACTCACATCTTGTCGCCAGATAAAGAAGCAGATGCTATTGAAAAAGAATGCAATAATGACTCTTGCAGGCGTAAAGAACATCCTCAGGATACGATAATTTTCCCCTCTTCATGCGTTGGTCCACAATGTGAAACTGACGCTCAAACTGATTTCATAACATCAGATGTAACAAGCGAAATACCGATTGTCTCTGAAGAGGTTACCAAAATAAGCCATTTACCGACCACCATTTCTGCCGAATCACAAACAACAAGAACCGAAGAGAAATTTACTACTTTAGTAGAGGGATCAACTTCAAAGTATGACAGTACAAGTAGCAAGATTGACGTTGAAAAACAAGAAGTTACAACCGAGTCTATTCAATTTATTGACGAAGGATCTAGCACGGGTATTACTAGAGAACCGGAGACTGTTCCAAATGAACACCCTAAAGTTGAAGAAATTCCCGATAATTCGTTTAACGGTGAGTTACATAGCACAACCATAGCTGAAACAGACAAAGAACATTTGACCACTTCCCACGATTTTGAAGCGCCGCAACCTACAATATCAGATGAAAAAACTGAATTACAACAAACTGTTCAAGACCTAGGAAAAGATTTTACTACCTTGCCTCAAACCTCTAGAGTAGAGGAATCTCAAGGAATTACTAAATCTGAAGAAGATAGACGAACAACAATGTCTCAGGAAACTGCTGGTCCTAGTGACCAGTCAGAAATGTCGTCTGACCAAGATAAGCCATCAGGAATTGAAGTACACTATGAAACAACACCTGTATTCATTGGAGACTTGGCCACAGTAGAGACTTATACCACTGAATCAATGGTCAATAAAGAAAAAATGGATCAACAAGATACCGAAAAACTTTCAACAGCACAAGATAGCGATTACATAACTGAAATTTCTAAGGTCAGCAAGGATGAAGATGTTACAACTCCAGAGTCAGTTAGGGAATATTCCACAATTTCACCGCAATATCAAGGCATTGAAGAAAAGACGACAGAAACTTCTATAGAAACAGAAACAGAAAAAGTAACAACTAATTTGCTTGACGAATCCCCAAATATCATTGCTAAAGATGAAAGTACTACATCAGTTTCCGATATTTCAGTAGTTACAACTGGCCAACAATCTGTAACCGAAAGTGCTGAAGAAGCTGAAAAGGATGAACAACCAACTGAACAAAGTATTGAATACACTAAAGAAGATGAAAGTACACAGGTTTATGATAAAACGCTAGCGGACCAATATGACACAAGCAGTGTTACTCCGGACTCAGATAAATATGAAAAAGATCAACCAAAATCACCTGAGATAGTATATACTACGGAAAATCCTATTTTGGATGTCAAAGACACAATCAAGGAAGAGCCATCAACTGACCAACCAGTTACTGACAATGTTGTTATCAATGAAATAACTCATCCATCCGGACAAGATCTAATGGAACCCTTGAATGGAAGGGCGACAGAAGGCCCTGATGTACATGAACAAGATAGTTTACAAACTATGGCACAGGACGCAGATTTATACACGACTGTGCCAGCAGAAGCAGCCGTCACCAGTAGTGACGAAAAACATTTGGAAACAGTGACCACTGAAAAATCATTTGAACAAGAAATCAAAACAGAGGCACCAAAGCAGTATGAAACCGAAACTATTAAAGTAGTAACTGAATCCGTTGCAACAGAACCAGAAAGAGGAGATGGAATATCAGAAGATGAAAAACTTGATGATGATAAGGAACAGATGTTCACTACAAATGTACCAAGTGAATTCACAACAGTAAGAGTAGACACTCCGGAACAAACTGTACAAGAAGATGTTGAGGATCACAAAGAAGGAATAACTAATGAGGTAACTCCAACACTGGACTACATATCTAGCACCGAGACCATTAAAGATACTACAGAGGTTAATACCGAAAGTAATTCGGTTACTTTAGCAGAAACACATAAAGCACAATCTGATTCTACAGACACATTATCTTTTGTGACTGAAGAGTCGACTCCAGAACGGCAAGTTGAGTTGACAACAAGTAGTCTTTACCCAGGTGAAAAGGAAACAACCGAAGATGCTGAAGGTTCAGGTGACATAACTAAGCAACAAGACGACCTAGACGAGCAACAGACATCTAAACCAACAAAAATACCAGAGGAAGTCGTAACTGAAAAACAAGACGTACCTTTGTCGATTGCAACAGCACTACCCGATATATCTGAAAATATTCTACATACAACCTTACTAGAAGAGCACATTGCTACGCAGTCACCTTCATCACAAGTTACACAAAATATTGAACAGGATTCTTTACCTACGAGACGTGTTGCAGATCACAATACAGAAGTAACAGTTTCTATAGGAGAAGAAAGTACAACTAAATCATCTCTATTAACTGAAACAATCACCGATAAGTCTGTTTTAACTACAAAAGCTAACGAATTGCCCGAGATTGAAGAAGAAAAGATCACAATTCCAACGCATACTACTGATTTCTACGAAGAAAGTCAAACTACCAAAATAGATCTGATTTCAGAAGAATACTTTAAAGAAAAGACAACCATGCTACCTGAAGCAGTTACATCAGAACAACATATTACCAACGCGGTAACACAGAAAGACACCGAAATAACAATTATGGAAGAGACTAAACCAACAGAAAACCCAGAAAAATTAACATCAAAGGCTATTGTTACTGAACTAGAAGCAGTTACTGAAAAACTTTCAACGTCCGACCTGATAAAGGGTACCGAAGAGCAGGAAAAAACTACTTCTGAGCAATATTACACAAAACCTATAATTGAAAATGTTACTACTGCGGAAGATAAATATGAATCTACAAGAAAGCCTGATGCAGAATTACCGAGTAAATTAGAGACAGAAAAGCCCGAATTAACGCAAACTGTTCAAGATATTTCTAGAACAACGGCAGTCCCAGATTTACAAGTTACAGAATCACACACAGATTTAGAAAAAACAACAATTAAAACACTCGAAACGAATATCGATTTAGATGAAAATACCGTAAATATTGAAGATTCATATATTACTGAAGTAACTGAATCCCCCGTCAAAGTTACTGAAACATATGACGTTCAAAAACAAACACTCTTGCCTGAAACATTTGCAACTATACAACAGGAACCTTTGCTACATGAAACGTCTGTACCTGAAATACAATATGAAGAAAAAACTACAGAGAGTGCGGAGAAAATTGGGTACCCACAACAAATTCCAACGGAGTCTTCAGAATATCCATCTAAACCATCGGACGTCTCTACTGCTGAGGACGGTGGAATATTAAGTGACAAAAAACAAGAAGAGGTGACTTTACCTGAACTGATTACGGAATCTGTTATAATAACTACTGAATCACCAAAACAAGAGGAAAACGTAAGAGATACTGAAACTACAGATGAGAAAACAACTGAACAACCCTTGGTTCACATAGATGATGCTGAAAAAGAAATTGATTTAGCAACCGATAAGCCTTTAATGCAGGACCATGTTACCGAGAAACTACCTGAATCTAATGCCTTCGAAGAAAAAGCAACCGATAATCCTTTAATGGAAGACCATGTTACCGAGAAACTACCTGAATCTAATGTCTTCGAAGAAAAAGCAACCGATAAGCCTTTAATGCAGGACTATGTTACCGAGAAACTACCTGAATCTTATGTTTCCGATGAAAAAACAACTGAAAAGCCTTCCGTAAATGCAGACGACCTCGAAAAAGACATAGATGTTGTAACTGATACGCCTATGATACTGGAACATGTTACAGAAAAAGAAACAGGATCTCATATCTTCAATGAAAAAATACCAGAAGAGCCTATAAAAATAGATGAAGCCGAAAAAGAATTAGATTATACAACCGACACGCCTATGATACTCGAACATGTTACACAGGCACTCCCAGAATCTCATGTCTTAGGTGATTCAGGAAAAACACCTCCTGCTGAACAAGCTGTTACAGAAATACCAGAATTTGTCACAAGCAGTACTAAAGAAAGCGACGAAGTTGGTGACATTCAAGAATATTTAACAACTGAAAAGCCTGAAAAGTCTACTTTAGCGAGTGCAACAGTTATTTCTGAACACAAAGATACAACAACTACTGTTTCATCGGAAGTTTTCATCCCTATAGAAACTTCATCATATCTACCAAATGAAGGCATAGAAACTGAAGAAGGTTCCACAGTTAGCGACGAAAAGTCCCCTGGAACTGAATCTAAGCCAGTTGAAAGTACTATTGTAACTGAATTACCAGAACTATTAACGACTTCAAAATCCGACGAAGATTTGGGTAAAATAGATCTCACAGAAGCTACAGAATCATCAATTTCTGAGGGTGATAGTAAGACGTCGGGTACTACACCTATTGTAGACACTGTCCCAACGCACATTTTACAGGAAACAGACAGTGAAAAACCGGCTACCGATGAGCCTCTTTTAATCTCCACAACTTCTAATGAAAACGAAATCTTAGAAGGTACAACTCAAAAGGTAATACATGAGAAAGTTACAGAGATAATAGAACCAAGCACCGTTGAAAAATTACAAGAAACCACATCAGAACGAGAACTAGATACTGATAAGATAAACACAGATGGAGAAGATAAGACCATCGCCTATACAACCGAACAATATACAGAAATGCCCCAGCAATTATTTACAGAAGTTCACAAATCTCCGAGTGAATCATCTGAGAGTGATATAACTGTAACAGAAATATCAGAAAGCGTCACCCATTCTCCCGATAAATACACAACAAATATTGAAGAAGAACAAACCTTTACTCATGAAAAACATGAACATTTCACAACAATCGCGGAAAGCTTGATGACTCAACAAGTCGAGACAGGAACAGTTTTACCTACTACTTTGAGTTCAGAAAGAACAACACAAGAAATCGAAATTAGTGAACACCTTACTGAAGCTCAATCAGGTTCTACCAAAGCACCTGAATTACACAAATATACTACTGAATCGGATGATAATGCTACTCCTACATTGATCGAACAAACTGTAAGTAAGGAGACAGTGCAAACAGAACCAGTAACGGTTATGACGCCGCGTGACGAATATACACAAGACCATGATGTAATTAGTGACACAAAAGAAACAAAACCAGATTATTACACTACAGAGAAAATTGAGGTAAGTTCGCTGGGCGACATTGAAGCAGCTACACCAGTTGCTACGGAATCTAGTTTATTGGAATCTAAACCAACCAGTGAAAGCTCACCTGAACCACAACATACAGAAGAAACATCTGAGAAAATGGTTGAACCTTCAGAATCTACTCCATACTTCGTTGAATTAGAAGAACATACGCATAAAGGAATAGAAGAGACAACACCTGAAGTTTATCACGAAGATACAGCTTCAACCACATTACCTGAAATCCTTTATCCTGGTAAACTTCATGACGAAATGACAACAGTAAAACAACAAGCGGAAGAAGCAACGGAAATAACTACAGAAGAACACAATGTTGATGAATCATTAAAAATAACCACCGAAAAGCAAGAAATTGACGAATCAACGATAAAGGAAGCTGTTGAAACTGCAACATCTGCTTCTTCTCATCCAACTCATGATGACAAAATAACAACATTATCGCCCTTGCCTACTGAAATTGAAACCGACGTTTCCAAACTCAGCACCGTTTCATATGATAAGGATACACCAACATCCATTCCAGTAGTAACCACAACAACTTACGAAGAAGCAGAAACACCTAAACAAGAAGAACCTGCACCAGTCATAGAAAAGGAAAAAGAGAACGCCCACGTTAAACCAACTGATGCGATACCGCCCTTACAGGAGACAACGGCGCCTGAGGAAGAATTTATTCCTGCTGTAACACAAGGTACAACTAGTAAAACGACAGAAGATATAACAACCCTTTCACCCACTCATAGTCACAAATTTACTCAACCGGAAGAAAAGCCAATTGAATCCTTACCATCAACATCTCCTCCAGAATTGCAAAAACCTGGATTTAACGAAATGTTACCAACAGATGAAATACCTCCAACAGATGAAGACAGTCATTTCCCACCTACCGGTAGCAGTGGGTATGGCCAAGAACCAGATTATGGAGAAGAAGATCAAGCATTTGGACCTGGTACCTGCCGATATGGGGGCAAGGTATACGTATCTGCTCAACAAATACCTAGAGATGATCCTTGTGATTTCTGTTTCTGCTTCAGAAGCGACATTATTTGCTTGCAACAAAGCTGTCCTCCGCCTATTCACGGTTGCCATGAAGAACCTATTCAAGGGTTCTGTTGCCCACGCTACGAGTGTCCAGTTTCAATGGCAACTACTCTTAACATCACCACGACAACGACGACAACAACGACAACATTACCGCCTCACTTCCTGCCCCACGCTTACAAAGGTGCTGCGCAAAGACGGGGATGTCAAATAAAGGGACATACATATAAAGTAGGAGAGGTGGTACGCGCATCATCGGGACCATGTTTACATTGCACGTAAGTTTTTCTAGTTGCTTATTAATTAAATAGACACTAACCATTCTAATTTTAATATTACCAAGAAGACACTGCAGAGTTGAGTTTTAAAAACTAAAACAATCAATAAATATTACCAGATGCGGCGGAGACGGTCAGATGAAATGCGATCCGAAAGCGTGCACCCCGGAGCCGATGCTGCGGCAGATGATAGCGGCGGCCGTGTCGGCCAAACGCCGGAGGTGAAACGCCCCCGCCCCTTCTTCAATGATCATCACATCACCGGCTCAACAGCCTATGTGATCATTTACGTCTATTCTCCTATGCACAAGAATAATGCTCAAATTTCGCGACGGAGTAGATTAAGATTTCGTGTCATATGTAGTAATTGATTTAATTATTATTTAATTTACTTTTCATGAAGCGTCTTGGCACGTTCGACTCGATATTGATGAATTACGAATCAACCGTGACTGTGATTACTATTCATTAAAATATTTTGGTAATTCTTACCACTTATTTTTTCATTTTTCTGATTAACAAAACAATTATAATAATTAATCGAGACTATTGAAAAAGTCAGTGCCAAACGATAGTGCTAGATTGTAAACACCTTTATGATAAATAGATTCTAAATTTAACATTTATAAAAGTAAACATAGTGACCGATAGATTAAAAGGATGCTGTTTTATCAATAGCTATCTAAAAGGAATATCAAACTGTATCGGTCACTACAGATCGCCGAAATCTTGACCATTTACAAACTTAAATTGTTTACCGATATAAGTTTAGTCAATTCTTTGCGTCGACACGATGTTACTACTGCAACAGGTCTAGTATCGTGTAAATGCAAAGTTCTATAAGAATCCCTGATATTGTAAATGCCTTACTTAATTTGTAATAATTTATGTATTTTAGGTGTATAGTACTTAAGCCATGTTTTGAGACCAGTGACTATTTTTATTTAGAAATAAAACGGAGGCCCTCTAAGATGTACCCAGAAAAGTATCAGTCGATGCGCGCCCCCTGGCGGCCTTGGCCGGTGCTTTTCCTAAATCGCGTTTTACAGAAAGCGACACATTATTTTCTTGTTTTCTGTAACTCGTTGAAGAGTAACAAATTTTACTAGCACTCGTTTAGTAAAAGTGGCCATCATTTTAATCGTTTTGTAAAAAAATACGCGTCTAAAACGATAAAAAAGTAAATTGTAGTATATTTTATAACTTTTGATAATAAAGTGCTGGTAGATTTTATAAAATATAAAATCAAACAGATCGAGGTGGGTACGGAAGTCGCAGGCTGTTGTAATCGTTATAATAGTAGATGTAAGCGAGCGGTTGCATTAATTCGTACCGATCTCCTTCTGTCTTCGCAGGTTGTAGTTATATTTTGTCTTATTTATTTAAATTTATAGCAATAGCGTTAATTATTATTGGTACTTTCATACTGGTAATGATTTCTACTATTCGAAAAAGTTGACCGCAGTGTATAGAGTTCAACATTTACCTAATTCTTATTTTATTATTTTCTCGTGTCCTGCATGCACCGGCTGCACAGGACACGCGTAGCTAAGGTCTAGCAAACTGTACAACTACGAAAGTAAATTTAAATAAAATCCTTACAACACAATCTACATCTTTTTATTTAATCTTAAGCATTGTAAGCGTAAACTTATTTAACACTAGCTGTTGCTCGCGACT